>JAJHZJ010000271.1:3518565-3625749 GCA_023548195.1 Bettongia penicillata ogilbyi | reverse complement strand
GTGATCATTTCCTACATTTTGTTATGATTGGATCTAATCCAAATAAATTGATTACTAGAATTATAACCTTTGTGTGTAAGTTTTTATTGACATGGTACCCTGGGAAGGAACAGTAGAGGGGATAGATATTTGCATGGAACTGTAAATTGAATGAATCATGGTTCAAGATAAGAGGTACCCAAAGGTGATATAGTAATGTGTGATGTGGTGTTGGATTGATTGATTGTCAGCTGATTGCTCGTAGATGATTACACATAATTTCACAAACATATTACCACAAACATTATTATACAAGTGCCTCTTATGTGAAAAGTACTTACTACAAGCAGTTACTATTCAGTATTTATATTCACTCCGTGCTAGGTGGGTGGGGACCTGTTGTCCAATCTATGAGCTCCAGAATGAATTGGGGTGAATGCTTGGTCTTTGAGCAAGAAATCTATCCAGTAAACCCAAAGGGGAAAAAAGGCAGCTTTTAGCCATGGAAGTGTACCTTCCTGGTAACCTTGAGAGTCTTCTCCCAGTTTGATTGTTTTTTTGATTAAAGGGGTCATTTCTTTAGTAATTACTTAAGGAAGCCTATTCATTGAATGGGTGTATCTCACTCAAAGTGAGAGTCTGATAAGACCTTTGCCTAAAATGACCAGGGTCTTACATTGCATCCTGGGCCATCTCCAGTCATCCTGATGAATATCTGGCCACTGGACCCAGATGACTCACGAAGAGAAAGTGTAGCTTGTGACCTTGCATAACCCTCTTTCACTCAAATCAAAGTCAATTGCAAGTCATGTCATCATCTTGATGTCATGGTCCTCTTTTAGAATGAAGGACAAACACAACTTACTATGAGCCAAGGAGCATTGTCTAGTGGATAGATAGTCGTTTGATCTGAGAGTCAGAACCACCTGGGGTCAAGTGCTACTTCTGACACATTCTGATTGATCTGGGTAAATAATTAGATTTTTCAGTACCCCAGGCAGGGATTGACTGTTATCATGGACCAGACGAGGACCTCTGGTTCAAAGAGTTTCCTCATGAAGAGTTCCTTATGCCAACGAAAGCATAGGTCTGGATCAAAAGAACACACTGTATAAAGCCTGATGTTTGACTGGATGGAAATAAAGATTTAAGGGAAATGGCATAGTTTCTTACCTCAAAGTAAGAAAAAGTTAAATCACTCAGGTCTCTTGATCTTGAATTACCTTTACACAATAATTGAGCCTTCAGAGAGTTTGTGTTCTACTGAGGGTAATGGAGGGTGTTAAAGAACAAAGAAGAGATCAGATCAATTACTAGAGGGAATTTTGAGGCATGAGATAAAATTTTCAGCTAGGGAAAGGCCAGGGAAGATATTATGAAAGACATAGCACCTAAGCTAAATCTTGAAGGCAGAATTCCGAAAGATGGAAATAAAGGCATGTATTCAAGTAATGAGGGACAACATTTGAAAATGTATGGAGGAGAGAGATTATAAATTGTATTGAGTTATAGTGGTTCATTTTGGCTAGGTTCAAGTTTTGGGAAAAGGAATAATGTGAGAGAAGGATTTGTCAACTGATTGGATACGAGGAATAAAGAAAAAGGAAAGACTCAAAGATAAATCAAGGCTTCAGATCTGGATGATTTAGAGGATCACAGTACTAAGAACAGAAAGGGGAAGTTGAGATATGGGGAAAATTTGGAGGAAATACTGATAAACTTATTTTGCACATGTTAAGTTTTGGATGACCAGCAAGCAGTTAAAATGTAGGATTGGAGTTCAGGGGAAATTATTGATGAATGTATAGAATTTGGAATCTGAAGAGAGATGTTAGACAGCTAGTTAGCCCAGTGGATAGAGAAATGGACCTGGAATCAGGAAGATCTGAGTTCAAATCCAATCTCATATACTTACTAGCTATGTGACTCTGGGTTAGTGACTTAACCTATGTTTTCCTAAGCTTCTTTATCAGAAAAAGGAGGGGTAATCACAATGGGACGTACCTCCCAAGGTTGTTGTGAGGTTAAAATGAGATCATATTTGTAAAGTACATTACAAGCCTTGAAATATTATATAAATGTGAGCTATATTTAAATGCGTAGGAGAAGATGAAGTCATCCAGGGAAAGAGTGTAGAGAAAAGAAATGACCTAGGACTCGTGAGGCCTTGTGAGAACTCTTACAATCATTGAAAGAAGGAAGATGAACAAGTCAATGAGATCAGGGAGTATTCAGATAAGGAGTGTAGAAGATTCCATGAAATCCAACAGAAGAGTCAGCATCCACAAGGATGGGGCATCAACATCCATCTCATCAACATCAATCAACATCAATATCAAAGATATCATTAACACTCCCCAAATCTGATTCTTCATTCCATTTATTGAATTCTATGGTGACATAAAGTATTGGGTTTTTTTAAAAATCTCTATAGGTTTTTCATAAATTGATTTAGGTCACATGTCCATATACTTTTTAGTTCAATCATGAAAAAATTATATCCTTTTGCTAGCCCTTAGTTACCTTATCTGCAAAGCGAGGGTACTGGTACTTGTATTTCCTGTCTCACAAGGGTGTTCCATTCATATGAACTGTTACAGGTTTCTGATATCTCGTCTATAGGCCTGGTGTGGAAGAGTGGGGATCTGGCTCAGATATTCCAACACTGGAGATTTTTGAGTGGGCACAGAAATGGAAGCAGCAGTAGTATAATCATGGTCCTGACTGCTCATATGGATCAATGAACAATTTAGAAAGGCTACTTTGTATGCATTCTTGCTCTGTCTTTACACACATATTTATTGGCAGTCTGTGTGCTTATAGAGGCACAATTTTCTCTTTTCTTTGCACCTTATATTGAAAGGAGATACAGAAGGCAAAAGAAATCACCGAGGGCCAAATAATACAGTATGGCAAGATATATTGGTCATGTTTACACAATAACTGACTTTTCATGGGAAGAATAGACTTGGGATTTAGGTAAGCAGAATGAAAGTACGTAGAAACCAGTGGAATATTTGAACTTGTCTTCATTCAAATCTCTCTAATTTTGCTCCAATTTCAATAGTGCCACAAAGCAAAGAAAGACATGCACAATTTCATGCTTGTTAACTTTTACGGCAACATTTAAAAATCCTTTTGTTCTTACTTTGGTGTTATTTTGCTGTTTGGATTTTAGAATCTGAGGTCTTTTGGAGGCTTCAATTGATCTGGATTTACAAAGTCCTTGCTGTTTTCTTGGCCTTTTACATCAGGTTTGAAACCAAAATAATCAAAAGCTGCAATAGCCTTGAAGTTCATTCTGGCTTCCATCAAGACACACAACATGTCCTTTCAAAACTTAATTGAGCAGCACAAAGCTAATTAGCTGTCCGAAGACATGCCGTTTAATTCACAATCTAGCATTAATTTGTTCAACACAATGAGCTTATCTCCCATATAAATGCCTTTGCCCTATGGCTTTTCAAGCAGCTGCAATATACAAGAATGACTGATAACTCTTTAATTTAAATGTGGCTTGTTTTTCTCACTTGGGCAAGTGAGTGCTGCATTGCATGTCAATTTTAAAGCAAAGATTTTTTTTGAGGGGTGAGTTTGGTACTTAATGGGCTGGGGGAAAGTTAGTGCCTTTTGGGTCAATGTTATTGTAGATCTTATGAGCTGGAAGGAAGTTTAGAGATAGTATAGGCCAACCTCTTCACTTAAAAGATGAGGAAATGAGGATACAGAGAAGTCAATGAATTGCTAGTTCACCAAGGCAGATAGTGTTGCTCCTACTCTCTACATGTATTCATCATTTCATCTTATTTTAATATGACAATTCAGGGCAGGAAAATATACTAAGATAGACCTGATAGATAAGAGAGGGAAAGAGATGGGAAAAGAGATGAGAAATCGGGAGAGAGAGAGAGAGAGAGAGAGAGAGAGAGAGAGAGAGAGAGAGAGAGAGAGAGAGAGAGAGAGAGAGAGAGAGAGAGCATTTTAAAGGCAGTTGCTCCCTGACAGGCATTATGCTAAATCCTGAGGATATAAATACAATCCCCAAAGATAGTCTCTATCCTTACAATTTAGTTGCAGAGGTTAAGACAAAAAGGGGTGCTGGAAAGGGGTCTGTGTACTTATATTGGGGGCAAGATTGCTGCTGGGGTAATAGAGAAGTCTGGAGACTATGAATGGATCCAAACTGCAGTGAGCATAGCCTGGGTATTTCATGAAATTGATCCACTTTAGGGACTCATCAATGTGGAGTGAGGGCTTCAGAGAAGAGGCATTTCTTAGGTGATAAGGCTGATGGTAAGGAGTTGGGGTCACTAATTAATTGCTAATGGAATAAATGATTTACATGAATAACTAAGATTGATCTGGGTCAGCTAGTTGATACAGTGGTTACAGAGTTGGGCCTGTAATCAGGAAGGCCCTAGTTCAAATCCAGCCTCAGATACTTATTAACTACGTGACTCTGGCCAAACTCTGTCTCACTTTCCTCATCTGTAAAATGAGCTGAGAAGGAAATGGCAAACCATTCCAGTGTCTTTGCCAAGAAAACTCCAAAAGAGAGCACAAAGAGTCAGACACAATTGAAATAACTGAGTAACAACAAAAAAAATTGATCCAAAGCTTTTCATGGTCAGCAAGGAAATAAACACTTGTAAAAATATTTTTAAAAACAGGTACTGATACATAACTCTTTGTGTTCCATTGCTCCTTGAGGGTAAGGACAGTTTAATTTTTGTCTTTGTATGTATTCTGTGCTAAGCATAGAACCTTGAAAATGTACTGGTCTGCTACAATGCTCAGGTTTCCAGAATTTCTTTGGGTTCATCATCTTTTCATAGATTTTGCTGAAGAGCCTTTATTTTCCTGATTTCTTTGACCTGGTCAAGTGACATTTTTAGAGAAGGACATTAAAAAAAACAGAATGCAAAGTAAAGAACAAATTAAAATCTGCAGCAGTTATTATCATTCATCTTGTAGCGGACGGCCTGCATCCCTACACGACTCGGTGATGTGATGAAGAAGAAAGACATGGGAGGCAGGAGAAGAAAGACCAACTCTGTTTTATTGATCTGAGGGTCCGGGTGTTTATAGACAGAAACTGCAAGCCTGCCTGACATTCTGCTTGCCTCCGCCCTAGTGATTAAATCAGTCTTAATCAGACTGTGAGCCTAGAGGGCATCTATTTTACATATCCCTTTCTCTTGTTCTCTGGTTTGTCTCACGGGAGACAGCAACATCTGAGGGGCATGGAGAGCCATTCTGGAGGATAATGAGCACAGTCTCAAAGAACAGTTTTCCCAAAGGTCTATCCTGATCTAGTCAACTGCACTCCACTCTGGTCCTCAACACATCTTCCAAATCTACCTTCTTCTACTACTTCAATCCTAGGAATATATTAGCTGCAACAGCCTGCTTGAGGATTCCCTGCCTCAAAAATCTCTCCTGTCTAATCTATCCCTTTCACAGCTCTCAGAGGGATTTTCCTAAAGTATAGATTTGATCATGTTACCATACTACTCAGAGAATTTCAGTGTCTATTATCTCATGATTAAATAGAAAGTCCTTTGTTTGGCATTTAAAGCTCTTTACAACCTGTCCTCTTCCTGCCTTTTCAATTTTCTTACACTTAACACCGCTCCATGCATTCTAAGATCTATCTCTACCGGTCCTCTTGCTGTTCCTTGTATGTGGCATATCACCAATTATTTCTTTGTCTTATTACTGAACTGGCTATTTCCATGGTTGGAATGCACTCTGCTCCTTACTTGTTCCTCTTAGAATCCCTGGTGTCCTCTAAAAGAGCATTAGTGCCATCTTCTTCAAGGAGCCTTTTCCAATCCTCTCAGCTACTAGAACCATCCCTGATAAAGTTACTTTTCATCTATTCTGTGTATATCTTGCATAAGAGTTTGTTTAACATAACATGTTCTTTCTCCTATTAGAAAGCAAGCTCCTTGAGGGCAAGGACTATTTTGGTCTTTCAAAGTTATCACTATATTTGATGCATAATAAATCCTTGCTGATAGATTGAGTCCAGTTGTCTCTGTAAAGTATTTGGGCTTGTCAGCAAAGGATCCAATGCTTAGCACAATGCCTTAAACATACCAGGTACTTTATAAAGATCATAGCTATTGATCTTAGCTATGGAATAGAAAGGGTGTTGAGTTACCTTGATGGAAGAATGATGCAATGACTGCGTGGTACTGTGTCTTGACCAAGAATGTTGGAACATTTCAGACTTGGTGCATTTTTGGGACCCATCAGGTAGAAATGCTTCTCACTACTACTTGTAAGAGCGATAATGACACCTTTCTAGTTGAATGGCAACTGAGAGGAAATGTATCCTGCTCCTGGAATTAACATTAGCTAGACACGGCTATCCACATTCTCCTTTTCCTCTCTTTTTCTACTCTGGTTCATCTTTCTCCATTTCCCATCATCCTAGTCTTGTTCCTACTTTGCTTCATGTCAGCTTTGGAGGCTGCACTGAGTGCACAATCATCTGCAAACAGAAAATCATGCACCAACACTCCCTCCACTTTGGTCTTGGCTTGTAGCCTTTTCAAATTGAAGAAATTACCATCAGTATGGTAGTTGACCTTGATTCTGTGTTCATCTTCATTGAAAGCACTTGACAACATGGCTGAAAACATCATGCTACAAAGCATGGGAACAAGCACACAGCTCTGTTTCACTCCACTGGTGACTGGGAAGGGATGAGAGTGTTGTCCACTATCCAGAACCCAGGCAAACATGCCATAATGAAATTGATGCACAATATTGATGAACTTCTCTGGGCAACCAAATTTTGACATAATTTTGCAGAAGCCCTCGTGACTACTAGTGTCAAAGGCCTTGGTCAGATGTACAAACATTGTGTACAGACCTATGTTCTGCTCCTGGCATTTCTCCTGGAGTTGTCAGGCAGCAAACACCATATCGACTGTTCCTCAGCCCTTTCTGAAGCCACACTGGCTCTCAGGTATATGACCATCTTCCAGGTGAAGGATCAGTCTATTAAGGAGGACTGTAGCAAGAACTTTGCCAGCAGTGACTAAGAGAGAGATTCCCTTTACCTTTATAGAGATGGACAATGGAGGCATCCTTGAACTCCTGGGGGATAACCTCCTCTTGTGATGTAACCTGGAAAATTTCAGTCAGCTTTTGTGTGAGCAATCATCCCCCTACCTTGTAAATCTCAGCTGGAATAGAATCAGTACCAGGTGCTTTGCCACATGAAAGGAGCCTAGTGGCACTCAAAACCTCTTCTTCAGTTGGAAGTTCAGCCAAGGAGAGATTGACTTCAACCTGAGGTCAATGGTCAGTGGCCTCAGCATTGATTGATGATGGTCTGTTGAGAACACTATGGAAGTGTTCAGCCCATCTCTTGAGGAAAATGTCCTTATCACTAATCAATGTGACTCCATCAGCACTGAGTAGTTGTGATGCACCATAGATTTTTGGTCCATAAATAGCTTTGAATTCTCTGCTGCCTGTGCTAATTTTGGCCTAATAATTAACACAAGAAAACACAGGTGCTCCATCAGCCACCACCACACCATCCATACAAGGAACCATCAATTTCAACAAATGGGGAAATTTTGAATGCTGTGGTTAAGTTCACTTACCTTGGTAGTGTACTTCCCAGGGATGTACTCATTGACAATAAGGTTGATGTACACATTGCCAGAGCTAGCTCAGTGTTTGGGAGTCTCTAAGGACAAGTTTGGGAGAGAAGAGGTATTAGATTGACTACCAAACTGAAGGTCTACAGAATTGTTGTGCTGATCTCATTGTTGTATGCCTGTGAAACATGGACAGTCCACAAACGCCATGCCAGGAAAGTAAATTGCTTCCATTTGAACTGTCATAGGAAGATCCTGAGGATCACCTGGCTGGATAAGGTACCAGACACTGAAGTCCTTTCTCAAGCTGAACTGCCACATATTCAAATTATGCTTCAGAGAGTGTAATTTCTATGGGCTGGCCACATTGTTCAAATGCAAAATGTACACTTGCCAAAAGGACTTTTTTATGGAGAATTCACATGGGGCAAGTGATCACATGGTGTTCAAAAGAAGCAATACTAGGGCATGCTCAAGAACTTTGGATTTGACTGTGCAACATGGGAGACACTGGCACAGGACTGCTCAGTATGGTGTGCTCAATCAGAGAGGGTGCTGTGCTCTATAAGGAAGACAGAATTGAGACAGCACAAAATAAACACAGGATGTGCAAATTTAGAGTATCCACCCCAAATATTCATACGGACTATCTGTGCCCAATCTGTGGTTGAGCATTTCAAGCTCATATTGGTCTGATCAGTCGTAGTCAGACACACTGAAATTTTTCTTTATCATGGTGATGTCATTTTGTTCCTCTTCGAGAATAAAGGACAACAAGCAACCACAACCAACCAAGTGTTGTTCATGAACCTTCTTGGGTCAAAAGATTTGGCCATTCATATCAACAACTTCGGGGATATTCAAATAATTCCCAAAGATAATAACTCTGATCTCCGCGCCCCCACAGTCATGCAATTGTTGAAATTTTATACATCATTTAGACCCCACCTTAAAGTGGCCTTATCACATCAGCCTGAAACAAACTCTTTCTCCTTAGAATCCCAGTGCTATTAACTGTTAGTACTATTAATTTTGGAATTATTTGGAAGTATACCTCATTGTGCTGTTTGACATTGTGCTGATTGACAATGTTATGTCCTTTAAAAAGAGAAAGAAGCACGATGGTCCTATAAGTCTACTTCAGAAAAAGCATTCTACCAGGAAGCATGCTCAGGGAGGCAAAACGGTCCTTTAGTAAAATGATTCCAAGATTGATCTTGGTCTTCCTGGTTCCTGACCTCATGGCTTATTTTGACATTTTCACCCTCAGCCCTTCTACAATATCTGTATTGGTGCTCCTGTAAATGACCTAAATTGTACTGTATCTCCCCCAATTGCCATTTCCCTTGATATGATGACACAACCAACTGACTCCTTGATCCTGAACTTTGCTCTCATGCTCCTTGCATGCTCTCATGCTGTCTTGCATCACTCCCCTATTGATTCTGACCTGTGACCTCCACCTTTCCTAATGATCCTTCTCTAGATAGTCAAATAACTTTTTGTTGTTGACCTCCCAATGATTAACCCTTTTGATGCCAGCTGACCAGGACTTGACAGTTTTTAGTGGTTTTATGTGTATCATCCCAAGGAGAACATAAGCTTCTTGAGATCATGGACTGTGCTTTATATAATATTTATTTTGTTTTTCTTGTCATTCTTAGCACAGTTTTGTGTACCTAATAGTTTAATAAATGTTAAAGTATCATATTGAAATGCTAATTAATAAATATTAAAGTATATTGAAGTGATAGATAAAACACTGAGGGTAGATGGCCTTGTTTTAAATCTCTGTTCTGCTACTTACCTATACTTTTGAGTAGGTTATTTAACTTCTATATCTCAGTTTCCTCATCTGTAGGATGAGAAAATTAGAGGGGACAATCTTTAGGTAGTTCTAATGTTTTGTGATCCTATGAAATGAATTAAATAGATTTGAGGTATAGGATATTCAATGCTTTTTCTTCTAAGGTAGAACCATTTGGATACCAAAAGATTAGAATGAATTTAGTCCTTTTGGTTAAGAAGTGCATCATTTATCCAGATGTTTAATTCAACATGCCAAGCAAGCAAACAGTCAATTGTTTGTTAGGTATTTACTATGTGCTAGATACAGTACTACACACTAGGCATAAAAAGCAAAAAAAAAAAAGCCAAAACAAACAAACCAAAGCAGGCATCACAGTTTCCCTTAAATTATAGTGTCAGAAGTAGATTTTAGATGGTTTATAAAGGACTGAGAGGAGAGGAAATGGAAACATGAAGCATAGATATTTTTTCTTTTTCTTAAAATGTTTTTGTTTGCATATTCTATTTCTTACATCATCATAGTTATCTCAAGGATTCTTCTCTCTCCCATACATGTAATAATTTTTTTGAAAGGAAAAGAAATGACAGCTGATGAATACATGGAAAAAGCCTGAAAATATGTGTAATATGTAACAATGTTGGACACCCCTTCATGAAGGAGTGGGTTGTGGATGTCCTCTCATATCCCTTCATTTAATTCCTGCTTGATTATTTTAATTTTGTTATATTTCTTTTGTTTTTTTATATGTCTGTTCTTTCCATCTATTTTAGTTGTGCACTGTTTTCTTGACTCTTTTTATTTCACATCAATTCATATAATCCTTTTATGCTTCTCATAATTTCTATGTAATTTCTTATCTAACAATAATGTTCCATTACATTCATACGCCACAATTTGCTTAGCCATTTCCTAATCAATGGCTGTCTACTTTTTTTCTAATTCTTAGCTATCCAAAAAGGTCTGCATATACTTTGGAGTACATGAGAGCTTTCTTATTAAAAGATTTCTTGAGGAATAGTGTAATGGAATCTCATTAATGGGTTCTTTAGTTCAAAGGGTATGGACATTTTGGCACTTTATTTGCATAATTCCAAATAATTTTCCAAAATGGTTACACCATTTCATATCTTTAGCAACAATATATTGGTGTGCTTATCATTATATAACTCTTTCAACCTTGATGCCTTTTTTTTTGTCAGTTTGCAAGATGTGAGGTAAAATCTCCAGACTGTTTTGATTTCTATTTCTCTTACTATTAGTAATTTGGGGCATTCTTTCATGTGGCTGTAAATAGTTTGCAATTCTTTGTTCATATCTTTTGGCCATATATCATTGGGGAACATCTATTAGTTTTATGTATATTTATTGGTTGTTTATATAACTTGGATACTAAATGCTTATCAGAGGAATTTGATACAAAGATATATCTCCTCCCTCCCCACCCTATTCAACCACTTCCCATCTTATCCTTGGAACAATAATTTTGTTTTTGCAAAAGCTTTTCAATTTCAAATAATCAAAGTCATCTATTTTATTTTTTGTAACTACTTCTATCTCTTGTTTGGTTAAGAGTACATCTCCTACCCATAGCTGTCAGAGATATAGGATCTGTTTATCTTCGAATTTTTTATAGGGTATTTTTAATATTAATATTATGTATCCATTTAGGATGTATTGTAAACTATGGTGTAAGGTGTTGTCTAAGCTTAATTTCTACAAGATTGCTTTTCAGTTTTGGTTCTGACAGTTTTGATAACTGTTGATTTATAATATAGTTTGAGGACTGGAATTCCTCCTTCATCCCTACTTCTGTATATCATGTCCTTTGATATTCTAGGTCTTTTTTCCAAATGTATTTTTTTATTACTTTTTTAAGTTCTATAAAGTATCCGCTTGGTGATTCACTGGGTATAGCATGAAAATGTAAATTAATTTTGGTAGTAGTCATTTTTATTATATTGGTATGGCCTTTAGTCATCAAAAATTGAGTATTCCTTTACCTATTTAAATTGTTCTTTAGTTCTTTAAAGAACTCTTTGTACGTGAACTGTTAAAAGTCTTTCTTGTTCTTCCATTGGTCAATCTCTAGATAGTTTATACATTTTGTAGTTATTTAAAATGGGATTTCCTTTTTTATGATTGGTTTATGTATCTTGTTATTATATAGGAATGGTGTTGATTTTTGAAAGTTTATCTCATAGCTTGTAACTTTGCTAAAGATATTAATCATCTCAATTAGTTTCTTTGTTGATTCCCCAGGATTTTCAACCATCATATCATCGGGATAGTTTTATCTCTTCCTTCTGAATGTCTATTGTTCATTTGTCAGATAGCATGATTGCAACTCTTGTTATTTCGGATTAACTCAGTGCATGATTATTTTCCATTCCCTCAGTTTGATTTTATGTGTTTCTCATAAGCAACAGATTGTAAATTTTACTCTTATCCAATCTATCAATCTTTTCCATTTTGTTGTATTGTTCAAGCCTCTCACATTTAAAGTTATGTGAGTTAGGTTTATATTTCTTTCATTTGTCTCTGATACTAATTTTTTTAAAGTTATGATTCCCCCCTTTTTAAAATAAACATAATATTATGTTCCTTAAATTACTTTACCTTAGTCTTTTTTAAGGTAACCTTGTTCCCATCAGCTCTTTTCCCTTTACCTCTAATCCTCTCTCCTTGTTTAATACCCTTTTCCCTTTGGATTTTTGCTTATTAGTTCCTTTTCCTCTCCTGGTTTTATGTGATAATAACATTTTTTCTTCCCTTTCCCCCTTAGTTATTCAAATAGACTCCCTCTTCCCAAAAAAGGATTTTTCTCACTCTATTCATTACCCATCCTTTCCTTCTGTCTTCTCTAGATTCTCATTTATTACCCTGCAATCAAAGCTTCCATGCTAACTATTTTAGCCTTTCTTTCCTGGGTGGTTTTTGCCACTGCTTTGTCGAACTTGCTCCATGGATTTCCCCCTTTTCAGTGTGCCTTACTCCCAGAACAATGCCAATTATTGCAAGTGCCAGAGAGAACACTGCTTCATGGTAAGTCTTATCTTCCACTACATCCCTGATTATCTACCCCACTACCGATCTATAACCTCTCTTGATTACCTTTTATTTCACCCCCAAATCTCCTTCTTGAGTTGATGCTCTCCCACTCCTACAGATGCTACTTGCCCATATTAGTTCTAACTTCCCCTTCTGCACTGGAGTGGAATGAATAAACTTTCCAAGCACCTAGTTCCCCAGGTTACACTCAGCCCAAACTCCCTCTCTTCGCTGACTACCTCTCTTTACCAGTTGGAGCATTCATTAATTGAACCCCCTCCTTCTACTAAAACAAGGCTGTAATGGTTGTTTTTGCCCTTTGTTTTTGAAGAAGACCATGACATCAAAGAATGATGACATGACTTGCACCATATTTTCTTCAGAGTGAGAGGGGGCTGTGCAAGGTCAGCAGCCTCACTTTCTCCTCCTGAGCCATCTGGATCCAGTGACCAGATATTCATCAGGATCACTTGGCTATTATGGTAATTTAAATGGTAAGATCATTCCCATTCACTAATAGTTCTATGTGATCTGCTTAAATCTGCTTAAATCACTTGGAAGCCTAAGTCACCTGTGGTGGGAGGAATTTGCAGGTGGAATAGAAAGGATGGAGCAGAGATGGGAGGAAGTTGGGGAGAGCAGTTAGGGGCAGAGGATGCAGGCAAGCACAGCTAGTCTTGTGAGTGTTTGTGGGAAAGTGGGGGAGGCAGTGGGGAAGGCTTGGGAATGGCTTTGTCCCCTGCTAATGTGTATGGACTTCTTGGTTACTATGACGGATTTGATTTTCTGGTGTCTGAATAAATATTTTTCTTCTGCTATCTATACGAAAAGGCTGCTATACTTGGCAATTCAGAACTACACTGGCATATTCATAGCCACTGTTAGTGGCCAGAGAAGTCATCTCCATAGTATTTATTGCCTTGGTGGTACAAAGGCTTTCTTCCTTTCCCCTCCTTTGCAAGCATTCTCCCCTACTCTTTACCACTTCCTATAGGCTTTTATATTTCTAAGACCTCAAGAGTCACCTTCCCCACATTGTTAGACTTCTATTTGATCCACATATCATTCCTCTGATTCCCTACCTCCTTTGACATACCCTCCCAGATTGTAATGTATTCCTGCAAAAAACATTGATTTTATGTTCAGAAATTCAAGGCAGTTCTCTTCTATTATATCTTGTACCTGGTACCTTGTGTTAAGGTTTTTGTTTTGTCATGTTCTTCTGGAATACCTATGATCCTTAGGTTGTCTATATATCCTTCCTTTGAGCTGAGTATGTTTTGTTTGAACAGTTATGTTTTCTCTTAGTATTATTTTTTTGCTTCTCTTTATCTGTATCATCCTTTGCATCTCTCTATTTGCATTCCCAATCTATTGTTCTCTATCTTTATTTATTTATTTCTTTGCTGAGAATTGCCATCAAAGATTCCAGTCTTCCTATTTTGTTCATTATTTTTACTGTCAGTCCATAAATTCTGCTCTCACATTCTTATTTCTCCTTTGAACTACCCAGGAACAGCATTTTATGGTTCCATATTTTCCTTACATTGCAAAGAATCCTTTGTTTCATCTGGTGTTGAATCATTTCCCTCTGTTATGATATTTACTCATTTCAGATAACTGGATTTCTTGACTACTTCTGAAGGCCATATTTCCTTTTCTTTTTGATATTTTCTCTATTGACTTATTTTCATATGGTCTTTGTTTTCTTGCTGAATTTTTTGTTAATTTCAGTCTCCCTCGCACCCCAATTTTCCTTTGTGCATTTCCTTATTCTAGGCTCTTGGATGGTGGTTTCCTTTGAGGTTGAATCTCAAAGCATCTTTGTCTCCTTCCACACTGGGCAATTCATGGTCCACCAGCCAATTTATCTGCCCCAAATGACCTCTGGGTTGTCAGAACTGGCCTCAGCTAAATATTGAGTTATTTCCTCCAGGTTAAGTGGAGTTCTACAAAATCTCCCTTCTCCTCCACATGATGGCCTGTCCTGGCACTGGCAGTTCAGAACCTTTCAGTATTTGTGCTACATGGATTTTACAGAAGTCCAGAGCTTCACTGAGCTGGTGCTATGTGGTTGTGGCTCCCAGAAGCTTTTGCTTCTAAAGGACTGCACCTATGCTTCCTGACTGTTGTGTCTTAGGCAAACTCTACAGTCTGAGGTCTCCTTTGCAATGGAAAAAGGGGGGACTGGGCTGTGGGGAGTTAGTTTTGTTGTAAGACTGTGTCAAGTCTTAGGATCTGCTAGCACAGACTCATTGAAGATAGCATGGAAGGTGGGGGAGTGGTGTTCGGTGATCTCATAGTAAGCATCACTCCATGGGCTTTTCATTTTTAAACTTTCTTTTGAAGTTTGGTGTCCTAGACCATGGAGACAGCTGAAGTTGATTTATTGTTAGTGTATAATTTCTGCTTTGGAAAAGCTTGAGAAGTCATGGGGATTGGAGAAAATGTCTGGTCTTCCATCATATCTCATGTAATATAGATGTTTTCACAAGTAATTTAGTTTAGAAGGAAAGGAGAGCTAAAACACAACAGCTAACAGGGATGTGGCAAGATCTAGGTTTTTTTTTAAGAATGAAGGAGACTTTGGCATGTTTCAAACCATTACAAGTACTGTTTGTAAAATGCCAAACAATTTTCCATTACATTACAAAATGCCATTACTTTCATAATGATTATAAGGGTATGGTTTTTTTTTTGAGAATATGTGAGATTACTAGGTTTTAAAAGAGATATGTTCTAATCTTAATTCTGCTACTAGCTAGCTTTGTAATCTATGGCAGCTATCCATGGCTCAGTTTCCTCCTGTTTTGAAAAGATATTTATAACCTTGTTCTAACTACTTTACATAGATGAGACAGAAATTCAAATAAATTCAAATATAAACAGAGGATGTTTCCCTCTAAAGTCCCTGAATTCTCTGTTGTTGAATTTCTAGATAATTCTTTCAGTTTATTTCCTTCTTATAAAAATGGTTATTTTAAGGTAAGTTGCAAATATTTAGAGCTATTTATGTAGATTTTGTGAACATCCCTAGAAGGGATAAAAACACATTTTAAGTTTGAATATTTCTAAGGCTTCTCAGTTTGGATGCAGATAATAAACTCTACAATTTAAAATATTATTGGTATTAATCTTCCACTTTGGTCATTTTATTTAAATAAAAATGTTTCCAAGATATAAGCCATTTTCTTGTTCTAAGTTTTTTCAAAATGAAGCACTTGGGTGAAGATCTCTGTGTACTACCAGACTGTTCATCAATCCAACATAGACTTTTTATAATATAACACAATTCATGCTCCATCACTCAATCTAACTAGATACATATTCATATATTCTTAGGATCCAACTAGAGCTAGAAAAAGAACTTTCAAGGTCATATAGTCATAAATGTAGAACTGAAAGGGACTTTAGTTGCCATCTAGTCCAATCTCCTCCATTTTACATATGAAGAACTTAGATAAGAACAGACTTGTCTGAGGGTTCAGAGGAAGTAAGTATTCATGTTGGCATTCAAACCTACATCTTTTGATTCCAATTTAGCACACTTTCCAGGTCAGCCAGTCTATCCTTTTCATTTTACAGATGAGGAAAATGAAGCCCAGAGAAGTTCAGTGATATGTACTACTATCACATAGCTGTTTGTTGACGAAACTGAATCTGAATCAAAATCTTTTGAGAAGTGAGCCCAGTACTATTTCTACTCAGTGTACTCCACAAAGTTTCCTTCAAACCTAGATAGATGCATCCTGGTAACCTAATGCATACTCATTTACCTAAGGTTAGAAAAGAACAAAATGCATGAGGTAGCCCAAACTTAGACTGAAGCTTGCTTAGGGAAGACATGTGCTTTAGATTACATGTATGTATAGCTGCAAGGAGGATGGAATAGGAGAGATGTCACCCTTTCCCTACCTACTCCTTTTCTGAGAGCGACTCAAAAGAGCCCATCTTTCACTCATTTCTGGAATAGAAAAGTGTCCTGATGATGGGGAAATTTTCTTTAAATATCCATAAAGTTATCAATTTTTTCTGCTCAGAAGTCAATAAAGGGACTCTTCATCTCAAATTATAAGTTCTACAGTGCTGAGTAGCTTATGGTTAAGATGCAGACCCCAAAGCTCTCACCTGATTAACCAGAGGCAGGTAGACAGCTTTGGGCATATTCCATGGGATAATCAATTCTATTGACTCCAGAGGGTAACTTTGGTGGGGAGGGGATGGGGGAGCAAAGAACTAGTGGGGGAAAAGGCTGGTAAAAGTCTTATGCAAAATGTGGTTCTTGAGCTGAATGTTCAAGGAAATAAAAAAATTCCAAGAGGTAGTGGTGAGGAGGGAGAGTATTCCAGGAATGGAGAATAATCAGAAAGTTTTGGTTCCACTCCTGGCTCTCACACTGCTAATGTCACCTTAGATATATTGCTTTACCTCCATAGTAGTTTTTTTTTTCAGCCAAAGAAAAACAAGGTTTATTAAAGATCCACCCACATTGGTCAATCTCTTAAGGAATCTGAACATTTGTATCATTAATGTAAGCAGCCCAGATTAAGTCTGAGCACCTTAATGGAGGCTGAGATGGATCTTATATACAGAAAGACTGGGAGGAATCTAGGGTTGGCCAAATAGTTTGAGGTGATTGGAGGAGGGGTCTAGGGAGGATGTTAATGGGAGTGGCCAACAGTCTGGGGTGAGTAGATTACCTGTATCATATCAGTTTCTTCCTTATAAAATGAATGAGTTATACTTCAATTTTGTTTCCTTTCAAATGAAAATTGCTATAATTATTATAATTCTTTGAATTTAGAATGACCCTCCTACAAAGCTTCCTGTTTTGACTTCTGAACCTCCTTCATGTGTGTTGAATTTTCCACTTAGAATGGCTTTCACTAACATATGTTTAGACACAAACTTAAAAATTCACTTCCTCTGGAAAGCCTTCCTTGATTAATCAATTTGCTCTATATCCCTTTATCACTTAGAAATATATATATATATATATATATATATATCCCTATATTTATAAATGCTTTAATTACAGTGTGGAAGGAAAAGGCTAATGTTGCACTTCCCTTTCATCCCCCACTCTTCTATTAATTTTTGTATAATTATTCGGTGTTGTTCTGCTCTAAGACCCAATATTGTGGCAAAGGGACTCTGAGGAGTAGTTTCTGTTGTTCCCTTAGGAGTGGAAATGCTCAAGACTTCTACCCTTTGTCCCCTGGGAGCCAACACCTGAGGCAGTTCTCTTTCCCCATCTCCAGTCATAGTCCTGCACACACACATGAGTATACACATACATGTATACATATATGTATGTATTATTTTTAATTTGTGGAATAAAACAAGCATTTCCATAATAGAACAGTAAAAAAAAATGATTCTACATGAAAAGTCAAATCTTTTAAATATGCAACAAAGCTATCATCTTTATACACCCTCAAGATGGCTTCAATTAGACATAAATAGGTATATATGTAAAATTAGTCTATATATACTTCTATTTATCAGTTCTTTCTCTGAATGTAGATGGCACCTTTCTTCATATATCCTTTATAGTTTTATCCCCCATAACATAATACAATAAAACTGCAAATTTACTATGTACAACTGGCTCTTTCAAATGTACAACAAAATTGTCATGTAAATTTTTTTCTTTTTCTTCTCTCCCCCCCCCCCCACCGCCCTAGATATGGGTCACATTAGACACAAATAGATCTATCTATATGTAAAAATGTTCTATACAAACTTCTACTTTTCAGTTCTTTTTCTAGATGCAATACTGCCTTTCTTCATGTTAGGTGGCACATGGTAGGACTATAGAAAGTCATAGGAAATAGGATAAAGGATATAGGAAATAGGGTATAGGAAATAAGAAGATATAGGATGTAGGAAATATGCCACGAAATATGACACATGACCATGATATAGTATATGATACATAATAATATATAATATTATATTAAGTATATAATATAATATATTATATGATTAAATATTATGTTATACATGTATACATGCATACTATATATGCATATCTACAATATATGAATATATCATGTATTTATGATGTCACATCACACATATCATGTGTCACATGTGTCTCACATAGACACGTATGTCATGCATATAGCATATGTTACATGCCACAAAACAGAAAACAAGAGACTAGAAACATGTAACACATACCATGTAACATATTCCCATATATCTATAGTTCATTTCACACATGTCATATGTTACACGGGCCCTTTATAGTCCAGATATATCACACATATCATTTATGTCATATGTGTCATCTATGTAACAAAACATGTAACATGAACATCAATCATGATGAACAAATTTCTTTATATTCATAGGATGCCACGAGACATATGTCATGTGTCACACATGCCATGTGCTGTGTCACATGTCGAACATGTCAGACATGACTTGAAACACATTGCACAAAACAGAAAACAGGAAACACATAACATGAAACATGAACCATGCACCACGAACCATGTACCATGCCATATGCCACACGTGTCACATACAACACATATGTCATATACAGTAAGAAAGAAACACATAAGACATCACGAAACGTGTAACATATAACAAAATACAACACATAACACAAACATGAAACACAAAATGAAACATGTAACATGAAATATGTAAAACAAACCATGTACCAAGAAACATGAACCATGCCATGTGTCTTAAGTCATGTTTCACACGTTATATATCTCAGTGCACAAAACATATAACACAAAGCACGTAACAACACAAAACACAAAACATGGAAAGCATTTCCATATGTTCATGTGATGTCATGTCACATCACACATATGATGTGGCACATCATGTGTCATATATGTCATGCATGTCACGTAACACACCTGCACCATTTGGTCTATGAGGCATTGTCTCCACTAGAAGTCTGTCTTCAGGTGTCAGGTGTCTGCCTTCTGCTGGTCTTCTTAATTACAGTTACCATATGACTCAGAGAGGAGCCTTGGTTTTTAGTTATAGCTTTAATATCTCTGATTTCTTGTGCTGTTGTAGTTTTTAATATTTTTGCCTCTGCCTCAGTTGTCTCTCTCTAGCTACAATCGACACTTAGATTTCGGGTGATAAGATTCCTTTCAACTCCCATCATTCCTCTCCTGTCCCTGGTAAATCACCAACAGAAATTTATTCGGCAACACTGAAACGGCTGAGTGGGGCTGGAAACCTTTTGCCCTGTATTCAAAACAGCAGTAAGAGATATTGGAGATCACCTAGCTTTTCCCTTCTTCCCCTTTTAGACTATGATCTGACCGCAGGAACTGGGTTGTGAGATTTTTTTTTTCAGGCTCCAACCTCTTTCTAGACTGATTTCACCCCTCCAAGAATTTTGCATTTCAGCTAAATGGGATTACTTAACAACTGTTCTTCATGGCATTCCTAGTTTTCCATCTCTGCTCTCCATATCTTTTCCACAGTTTACGCAAATTTAAATTTACATTCAAGTAGGAGCCAGGGTTGGGGGACTTTAAAATCCCTGCTGAGCTTTTAAGAGTTTGTCCTGAAGACAATAGGGAGATGTTAAAGATTTTAGAGTGGAGGTAGAAAGAGAAATGGTTTGGTTATCTTGGAGGAATTAAAGAGCCATGATTGCTGAGCCAAATATATTATAGATTTGAAATTCGGGAATCATGATTATTTATTTATTTTCATATTCAACTTCCAATGAACTAATCTTGTTTGTAATGCTTTTCTGAATGCCAAGTTATAATTAACATTCAGCTTCTCAGTTAGTGTGAGAGTATACACTTCATTCTATATTCCCTAGACTAATTTTAATCAAAATAGGGAGAGATGTATATTCTAAATCAATTGACTCCCTCTCATCTTATTTTAAATAATCATGATCACAAAATACTCTTTAAAAAAATGAAATTATTGGATACAGCTTATCACAACCTGTCTCAAGTAAAATTTAAAGCAAAGTTATTGCTTCTTCCTTCATTCCTCAAGTTGTCCAATGTCCAGGTTTGCTCAAGATTCCTTTCCTTCACAATTTTGTTAATTAACCTATAACTTATACCCCTGTAGTAGCATGGGGTGTTAAGTGATTGGTCCATGGAAACTTGACTATTATATATTAGAGGCAGGATTTGAATCTACGTCTACAAACTTGGATCTCCATTGTAGCAAAACACTCCATTTCCTGATAAAACCCATCTTAAAAACTTGAGCCTTTTCAGACTCCCTGGATAAATATACTTCTTCCATTTCTAGTTAATTCTCTTGATTAATGTATATTATTATATGGACAACTTAATAATCAACATCAAACATTTCAAAAAAACCAAAAAAGGTCTGAATAACAAATTGTTAATTTCCTTTATGCATCATTCAAAACCACAACACGTGTATTGTGTGCACATATATGTACACACATATGACATGCACATGTGTGAATATACACACACATATATAATATAGAGTATATATGTATTATACCCTAGAGTAATAAGAAATGTGCTACTTGTTTGTGTCTCTTTTTGAGCTTCTTTTTGTTTCTTTTTTCCTATGTATTTAACATTTTTTTCAGTGATGCTCTCTTATTTAGGCTTAATTGTCATTATCCTCTAATCTACCACCATATCTATCATTTCTTCATAGAAGCCTTCCTTATAAATACTGCTAGTTCAGAAAACCAAATCAGGACAATGACCACATCAGATAATGCATATTTCATTCTCTATCTTCAGTTGATTTCTTCTCTGTCCAGAAATGGAAAGTATTTTTCAACAGCCCTTTGAAGTCTACACTGTGCTGCTGTGTCCTTGCCTTAGCTTACTGCTCTGATTTCCATATCCAGTTTATCCAGTCATAGTCTGGTCTTCTGTTTAGGTTTACCCCTATTGGACTCTATCTTTAGCTTAACCTTGTAACCTGGTTATTTTTTAGACCCAGTTTAGATCATATCCTCTCTCCCTCAGCCAGGTTCTCTCATTTTGGGCTTGCCTCTTCACTAATATACATCAACTTCCCTGCCATTCTTCCTGTACTTATTGAAGTGTGACCTAGCAGATGCTATTCTGCTGTCCCATCACATTGTGGAAGCCATCCTGAGTTTTTGACAGTGATGGCAGAAGAATATAAGATTTGATAGTTCCAACCAAATTGTAAAGGGTTCAAGTACGAGTTAGTAATGGTTTGTGGGTCTGCCAT
The DNA here is from genome assembly GCA_023548195.1 of Bettongia penicillata ogilbyi. Lineage (NCBI taxonomy): Eukaryota > Metazoa > Chordata > Mammalia > Diprotodontia > Potoroidae > Bettongia > Bettongia penicillata. Next base: position 3,604,083 of record JAJHZJ010000271.1, on the reverse strand, counting down.
TTGAGGAAAAGTCTAATTGAGTAGGGACAGACTCATACCATCTCTACATTATGCTTCTTCCAATAGAAGTTTGGACTTGATCCTGGGACAGAGGGCTTTGGCTCATCTTGCCTGAAACTAGGCTTCCATGCACCTCCTATACATCTGCACATCATGTTGCTGTCCTCAGCCCTTTTCTAGCTCCTCTGTATTGCCTTGCCTCATGAAGATATAAGGTCCATAAGGGCAGAAGATATAAAGTCTCCTTCACTTGTATTTGCATTCCTAGCACTTAGCGTGGTCTCACATAGAAAGTATGTTTGGCTAATGCGGAAGAAGTTGGGGATCCTACTTTTGATGAAGCATAATTATACTTCATGTAAGTGACTTGCTCCTCCAAGTGGATCATATGCAGACATTCTATAACTGGTTCCAGTCTGCTAATCATCTGGTAGAGAGAAGGTCTTTTGGATAGAGCCAGAATTGGGGTTTATTCAAAAGGTACTAGTTGAATAGAGACTGTCCTTTTAGGTGAGATTCATTCCTGCTTGATGGAATTCCAGGCCAAGAATAAAGACAATCCTATAAAGGGAGAGGCCTTAGGTCTTCTCCATCTGAGGCTAATATGTGGTCCATGAATATGGGCCTGAAGTTTTTTCCCTTTTTCTTCTTCTCTGTTTGAGATGAAACAGATTAGAAATAGCTATAACTTTATGAGTTACAGAAAGTTAGGAAAATAAATTGCCAGAAAGTCTGGGAAGAACTAGTTCAACACCAAGCAATCTTTGGGTTCCAGGTCATCTGTAAACTCCATTAACTGGTTTTGCCTTAGTTTCCTCAACTGTTAAATGAGACTAGTAATAGCACATATCTCCTGGGTTGTTGTGATGATCAAATGAGATAATTATTGTGAAGTGCTTATCACAGTGCCTGCCATACAGTAGGTGCTATGTAAATGTTAGCATATCTACATATGTGTATAGGTATAGACATGTATGTATATGAGTGCATGTGTGTATGTATATATACATATATACACACATGTACGTACACATATATACACACATACATACACAAAGAGAGAGATGTAAGAGATGTATGTAGGTAGTGATTTTCTTGCCCTCACTCATCCACAGTAAGGACTCTCAAGATTCTAGGGGTAATATTGAGGAACTGTGATGTTTTTCCTTTAATACTGTAAGTTCAAGTCCACATTCCTGTGTATTTCCCTCACTGTTAGCCAAAAGTAACTAGCACCCAATTCAATTTAATCAGTTAACATTAATTATCTTTTTAAAATAGATATTTACTTTGAAATATGGCAGACAGAAAAGTACCAGCCTTCACCCACACACACACACTTCACACCTAACGGAGCACACTTTCACCTATAGACCCTAGGAACAGAGGGTTCAGGCTTAACATAATTTCTACATAGCACTTGTTTGTAAATTAGAGATAAATATATATTGTCTTAAATTTGATGTCTTGCTTTGTGTTTGCTTTCCAGTTATTACCTATTTCTTTAACTATATTTGGAGCCAGAGCAATGAGACTTGAATCCCAACTCTCCTACTTACTGCCTGGATCGCCTTGAATGAATCACTCAGCAACTTCATCTATAAAATGAAGGGATTAGATTATATGGTCTCTTAAGAAACTTTTCATCTCTAAATCTCATGATACTAGATGGTGAACAGTAAGGGGCAAGGGTTGTGTCTTTCTTTTTTTTTTGATATGTCTGTACCATGGCTTTGAGCTCATGGTAAGCACTCAAAAATGTTAACTGTCAACTTTTGATGGTGAATGTTTCCTTTAGCAATTGTCAATAAATCATTAGCTACAGTTCTGTGACTTTTAATAACCCTAAACCAGTGGAATGATAGACTTTTTAAAGAATTATTTTATAACCTTAATGGATAAATTTAATTTTCATTTATTTAAAAAATGAATGACTCATTTTACTAGGTTAGAAATTTACCTATTATTTGCTCATGTTCTTTGTTTTTCCCCATATATAGAAGCAATGTGACATAGAAACTGTGGTCAAGTGCTGGTCCTGGAGTCAGGAAGACTTGGTTAGTGACGTTATGTGAGCCTGGGCTAGTCATAACTACTCTGTACTTCAGATAACTCCTGAGGATTTGTTTACCAAGTTGTAATATCCAAGGAGGGGAAATTCTCTATTCCATGTGTATATTCTCCAAGTGTTTCCTTGTAAAATACAAGTTGTGAAAATCAATTTTAATTTTATTCTTTTAACAATGACCGTAATATGCATAAAACGCAAGCTGACATTTGAATAAAAAATTCAGAAAACTTCATTAAAATTGCTTCTTTGGTTAGTTGAACATTTGAAAAAAATAATTAAAATTTATCATCCATAATCTGCTGGTTTCACCAAAATAACAATGATTTAACACATATGCTTAGCTATGTGAAAGGAAACTAAAACAGAGATGCTGAATCTCTTCACACTGGTGAGACTTGCATTTGTCTGTTGTTTAGTTCCTATTTCCATGACTGCTTCCTGAGCCTTTTCTACTTGAAGAGTTTTTCATCATTTTCTAAGGTTTGCTGAAATTTGTGGATAATACAGAGAAAAACATGCAACTATTTTTGCCTTAATTCTACCTTATCTTAAACATTTTCCATTATATGAGAAAGGTGTTGTGATTCTTTCCTCAAAGCATCTAGCTCCTTTAATGTTTCATGCCTGTCTGTATGGTGCTGTGTGACTTTTGCCAAAGCATCATATTCCTGGAGATTTTTTCATATTTGTTTTGCTTAAAGGATCTGCTTTTTACACTTAGCAATTTTTTTTTGTGTATGTGCTCCAGCTGTGCTATTTTCTATGTCTTGTCTATTTTTCCATACTTTTCCATTTTTCTGAGTTTCATGTCATATGCAAACAGGGTTTTTTCCCATTGAGAATTCACATTGAGACAATTTACTCAGCCTGTGCTAGTACTGGCTGTCTCCTTCCTGAGACCCAGAAATTGCACCATTTAATGAAATTCTACACTTATAAGATGATTCTCCAGTCATCACCAGCACAATCACCAATTAAGAGATGTTTCCCTATAACTTCATATAACTTAGTGCCCCATGGCACACTTGGTGTAGGCAGCTTGGGTCAATTCCCACAATGCAGATGGGCAAACAGCCATGGAGGGTATGAGAGCCATGACTTGATTTGGAAGGAAAGAATTGTTGAGATAGTTGGAGAATTTGAGTCAATCTTTACTCTACTTTCAGTCTTTCTCATCCACTCTCAGGGTGTCAACTATCACCTCTATGCATGACTCTCAAATCTGTATCATCAGCTTTGTTATTTCCCCCTGAATTCCAGGTCCTTGTATCCAGCTGCCTACTGAGAGAGAATGTAGTGAGATGGGAAAAACCTTGGCTCATGAGTGAAAGAATACCTGCCTAGGTTCCAATACTTTGATACTTATTTCCTGTGTAACTTTAGGCAAATCATATAACCTCCCTGAGCCTTAGTCTCCTTATCTAGAAAATGAGGCAGCTGGGCTAAGTGATTTTTAAGGTCACCTCCAGCCCTAGATCTATGATCCTGGGATAATACATTTCCACATGGATATTCTGCTATAACTTCAAACTTAACAAACCAATCAACTTGTAAAGGTATTGCCACTTTCCAGTGTCCAGCTTCCAAGAATAAGTCGTATCAGTGTCTGAGAGACTTCCAGTAATTTGTTTTAAATGGAAGTGGCACATTGCATAGGAAGACCTGAACAAGGAAGGAGGAATGAAAGCTGTGAAGTCTTTTGAATTGGCTGGTTTTGATAGGGATGTATTTAGATACAGATGTGAAGAATTTATATTTACCAATATTCAATTGAAATATAATAAAAAGATTACTGTGGTGGGAATCAGCCCCGGGATTCTAGTTCTAGTCCTATCACTAACTAGCTGTATGCCTCTAGGCAAGTGACTTCATTTTTTATCTGCCAAATGAGGGAGTTGAATTGAAACTTCCTTGGCAGCTAGGTGGTGGAGTGAATAAAGCATTGGATCTGAAGTCAGGAAGACTCATCTTCCTGAGTTTAAATCTGACCTCTGATACTTACTAGCTGTGTGACCCTGGATAAGTCACTTAACCCTGCTTGCCCCAGTTTTCTCATCTGTAAAATGAGCTGGAGCAGAAAATGATAAACTACTCCAATATCTTTGCCAAGAAAGCTCCAAATGGGGTCACAAAGAATTGGACATCAATGAGAAATGTTCAAACCACAACAAAAAAGTTTCTTTAGGCTTCAAAAATGACCATAATCTAATCTTTTACCACATTGAGGCATCATCCAGAACTTGTATTCTGCTACTTTTGTCTTCAAGAACTCAGTCTTAAACCCCTCCCCCCACCGCCATAATGAGGTATCAGGGTTAAAATGATTGAGTTTGTCTCCAAGTACAGTAAGTGAGCTGATTCATGTGATTAATTAATAACTCTCTCAGTTGTTAACTGTTCCCTTCCCCACAAAAATACTTTTTTATTGACTCTGTATTTTGTAAGAAGTCAGAATTCCATAGTAGATAAAGGGTTTCAGGGTTAGGAAGATCTAGGTTTGAGTACTACCTCTGGCACTTAATTTGTGTGACCCTAGGCAAGTCACTTAACTTTCATTTTAAAATTCTTTAAATTTATACTTATCTGTAAAATGGGGGATAATAATAGCACTTTTGTCCCCGGGTTATTGTCAGAATAAAGTGAGATATTTGTAAATCATTTTGCATACTTTAGGGTGCTATAAAGTGTACTTTTTATTATTATACCTCTTCCTTGATGTGTCTTCTGGCTGGTGTTGAGGTGTATCCTTTTGATAATGGCCTCAGATATGTAATAAACCCTTGTCACGTGAGGATATCAATTCCACTGAATAGGTACTCTCTCTCTTCCAAAGCTCCTATAGTACCTGGGATGCCATCAGAGGTTTTACTCTTTGCATACTTTTATGATCTATGAATCATGAGCTTAGCTGCAATAACCAAAGACAACCCAGGACATTTTTATTAAGTGAGGAATAAAAAGTAATTTGGTATAAGGCACTTTTATCATGTCTCAGTATTTCTCAAGCATGGCTAAGTCTCCTTCAGCTTCATTGGGCAATGTAATTCATGCTGTGACTAGCCTGTGTCCCATTTGCCTGTGTTTACTCCACTGTGTGGTAGCCACCAGAAATGAGACAATTGAGGGTCCTCGTTATGTGTGCCTGCTACCGTGTTTACAAATAGAATGTTTTTTCTCTTCTGGAGCTACTGCAAATGATTTGACACAGAAAATAAATGCATATTTCCCAAATTGGATAATAGCAATAATAAATCATTTATATGTTTCTTTAAGAAACTATAGTGACAACATGGCAGACTCAAGTGTGTAAAGAGTATCTTCAGAGCCAAGAAGACCTGGGTGCAAGCCTAGTCTCTTCTGTTTGCAGGCTATGTGATTCTGGTAGGTCGCTTAAACTCTTAGAGCTCTAGGCAACTCCCAAAGGAGTCACAACGTAACAAAATGTTACAAAAGGAAGTACCAGCCTGCATTGGTAGAGGGGCTTTCCTCATCTGGAAATTCTCCATATCAGTGAAATTATAGACCTAGTTCTTATACTGTAACAGTTACAAATTGATTTCTTCATCATAACTCTGTGACATTGGAAGTATGTACATTTTTCAAGATGAAGAAACTATTGTTAGACATGTCCAAGGTCATACCTAGCAAGGTTCAGTCAGAATTCGAACTTATTCCAGGCTTTTAATCTTTGAGGATGTTTCCATCTCTAGGAATCTTGCAATCGATACTGCATTAGCTTGTGTAATTTTACTCTTTTTATGTCCAGCCTCTCAAAAGTCATTCCTTGTCTAGAATTCCTCTGTACTTCTTTCTTACCCTCTCCTATCTTTGTAATAGAAATTCTACTGATCATTCAGTGTCTAGTTCAGTGCCCATTTTCTCTATGAAATCTTCAGTTATAATTGTAGGCCATGATGAGCTGGAGAAAAGAAAAAAAAGGGAGAAAAAAGAAATTTATATGATAACTTTATTATATATTTAAGAAGAATAGCAAATTGTCCATAATAGATTTGTAGTTTCATGCGCAATCATCTTTTTTCTTATACTGTGTTATGGAAATGCCAGTTTTATTCCATAAATTAAAAGTAAAATAAAACATTTTAAAAACTGTTAATTATTTTTTCATGTATATATCTTAGTTCCCTAACTAGCTTATAAGTTTCTTGGGAACAGTCATCATTTTTGATACTTCTAGCTATTCCCCAGAAAGCCCAGTACAATCTGTTTGCACAGTAGACATTCAGTTAGTATTTCCTTATATTCAAATTTTGCTCCCACAATTACAGTTGGGTGAGAAGATGAGCTGTGGGGGCCATTGTCCCCACATTGAATCACTGTAGAGTCCTAGGATTCTTGATAAAGGAAAGATCTTCAAAGGTCGTCTCATCAATTCTCCTGTTTCTAGGGAGCATTTTCTGTAAACTAGTCAAGATAGATGGTTATTCAATTTCTTCTGGAAGAGATCTAGGATCACAGGATCTAGATTTAAATCTAGAAGGGACCTTGGATACCAATGAGTACAATGAGGGAGAAAACTAAGATGCAGAGAAGGTAAATGACTTTCCAGTGGTCATATAGTAAGATTTGGAGATCTTTCTGACTCCAAGTACTGTGTGCTATCACGCTATTCCACAATACCTTTCAGTAGCCAATCCCAATCCCAGTATTTTTTCACATTGATGGCAGGAAGTACTTTCATAGATCTTATCTAAATTTCTGCTGTTTTTGTTTAAGTATATTTCTGCCTTTTCAACCTTGGAGAAGAACTAATGAGTATCTTCTGCATAAGAATTCTTAAAATTTATGAAGGCCATAATTAACTTACCCTTCAGACTACACAGCATTCAATATGACTTGGACAGGCTAAGTACTCAATGAATATGAATAAATCGATTTGAATATTGACAAATATGATAGAATATTTGTCCTTCTCTTAGAAGACAGGGCTGATGAATGATGTCAGCAGCTGGGTAACTTGCAGGTATAGATCACTGTAAAGGATGCAAGTGATCCAGAGAAGGCTTTTCTTAATTATGTTAGTACTTTACGTGCAAACACAATTCTTCTCTGACATCACCGACACATCAACTTTGATGGTTTGTGAGCTTTTTTTGTTAAACCAAAGATTTGGGAATGAGTTTTACTTAGCCACAGATATGCTTTCCCCTGGAACCCTTTGGGATTAATAACATTCAATTACTAGGGATAGTTAGGAATTCAATCATCTCAATAAAGTCCTCCTCTAGTGCATCATCACAGCATGGAGTTGATCCTGTGCTTTTGAAATATATGCTCATAGATCACAAAGTATTCCTGGGCCTAGCAAGGTGGAAAAATCTTGAATATAGACTTATATATATATATAATCTTGAATGGGATAGATATGTCTGTTATCTGAAGAAAAGACTACCTACATTTAGAGAGGCTTATCACCAGAATGATGACCACTGGGTCATCTTACTCTAGGTATATCTCAATTTCTATCTCTTTCAGCTCTCCCACCTCTCCATCATCTCTATCTCTATTTCTGTATTTGTATCATCTGCATCTGGATCTACTTCTACAGCTACATTTATCTAGAGCTAGCTATACCTTCATATAGCTATAGTCATATAAAGGATCTATGGATAAGTATAGTTATACATTTACCTATATAACTATATATATATAGGCTCTCTATGTGTATACATATATGTATAAATACATATATGTATAAATACATACCTAGTACATCTCTCTCTCTCTCTGTCTCTCTCTCTCTCTGTCTGTCTGTCTGTCTCTCTCTCTCTCTCTCTCTCTCTGTGTGTGTGTCTCTCTCTCTCTCTCTACCATAGGAACTCTGTTCATTTGTGTCAGTGGAAGGAACACCCACTACCCCCAACAAAATCAGGATCTTTTAAACCTAAGTAAGGGAATCAGTTTGTGTCACATTCATAAAATGACAATCAGGGTTATTGTCTATGCCACAGCAAAAACTATACTGGCTTGTGACATTAGGTCAAAGCCATGAGTGTGGTTTCATTAGCACCATCTTTAACTGTGTGTGCTAATTGGCCAGAAATAACGGCTTCCATTCAAATAACAGATGAACAGTTTCCTATAACTACATCAATGCATGGCTGTGATCTCATGAAATTGTGCACTGACAAATGGCTGCACTATAATTTACTTTATGTAGAACTACTGTGCTAATTACTTACTCTTTATGATTTTATAATCAGCTGGCCAGCAATAACTTCTGAAAATAGTCACACATTAATGAGGAGTCATCAAATCTCACGCTCCAGGTCATTAGTGAATGAATCTAGCAGTCAAAGGAAGATTTTCCCCTTGGTGTAGCTGGTTAGCCATTAGAGATTATTCCCCCTCCCTTTCACTCTTTGTAACTCAAGTGTTAGCCAAATTTGAAGACAAGCGTACGAGATGATAGCTCATGATAAATAGGAGTTAGGGGCGGAATGGAATCTCTAGATGATCCAATTCAAGGTAAGCCTTTAGCAAAGTTGACACTCTACCTCCCTCCCAGATACCCTAGTACACTTTTATTTCCCAGAATTCTTCCTAATCTGGAGGAAAACTGCCTGAAAAACCTATTCACCTAGAGACATTAGGGAACTAATAAATTATACCCACCAGCCCTGTGTCCTTACCTTCAGGGGATCAGTAAGATTTTGTAAAATATTTTGTAGGGAAAGAAGGAAATATATTTGTCAGAGTAAATGAGAAGTGGCTAGAATATCTAGATCCTTTGATCTAATTCAATAATCAACTGCAATTCAAGAATACTAATGAATAAATATGCTACCTTCTGACAGATTCAAGATGCCGAAAGAGACAAACATTTTTGGATATTGCCAATGAGAATTTGTTTAGCTTGGCTATAGGTATGGAAATCAATATGATCTTGGTTTTTCTTCTTTTTTTTAACTAGGGAAGCAAAGTGGGAAGGAGAGAAGAGAGATGCTTGTTAACTGAGAAAATAAAAGTTTATAAAAAAATTCCATAATTTTATCATAACGTGGGTCACTAACTGCAGGAAGCTAGCTTGGCTCTGTCCTAGAATCTCATTTATTCTCCTTTTTTACTATCTCATTTGGGTACTTGTCCCCATGGATTCAATTATCTTTAAGCTCATGATTCTCAAATCTGCTTATCCAGCCCTAACCTCTCTGTTGACTTCCATTCAGAGCTATATGGTGTTCAAAGCCCTCCATAACCCACGTCCACCTCTTTCCAGTCTATTTAAACCATGCATCTTCTCCTTTAACCCCTCCTTCTCCAGGCTCTCCATCCACTCTTGTATTCAGTGATGCTGGCCTTCTTACTGTTCCTTGCATAAGATAATACACCTCCAAACTCTACAAGTTCCATGAAAGTTATTTAAAGGAAGACATTATTCCACTTTTGTCTTTTGAGTTCTCAGCACCTAGCACAGTGTCTGACACATAGTAGACTCTTCATAAATGCTTGGTGATTGTGTGATGAGGAAAACTTCCAGGAAATAAATTTTGCACTGTTTCAAAGGAATAGGAAAAAAGAAAGGAGAACATTCCAGTCCATTTAAGTCTGTTTTTCTTTAATGCTAGAAAAAAGGGGAAAGAACCCACAATAGAAATATGTCTATCTTTGTACTCCTTGTCAAAGAATGGCAAACTAATTTGAAAGCATTGGATTGGTATATATGAGTTTTTTCCCCTAGGAGTAAGGACGCAAGTAGTTAAATGTCCCTGTTAAACCAAGCAATAGGAACACATTCAACTGTGCTCCAGGCTGTGTTGTTAGCACTCCATCATTTAAGCTAAGGGAGAAATGGATCCATAACCAGTTGACTGATTCCCTCTAACCACTGAAGCTAAGCGTCTTTTATTGATGAGGTGTAAAAGTTCTGCCAACTTTCCCATGTCGCCTCAACTTTGCTTCTGACGCTTAGAAAAAAATCAATATGTCAACTGAGTCTGCAGTGGAGTTACTGAGTGTCTTGGTGCTTCTTTCAGGTTTGATCCATCTACTGAAGAGTCTCCTGGTAAACTACAGGAATAGCAGCTTCAATTTGTAGGGGTTTCATGTAATCTTAATCTCACAAATGTCTTGCATGGTATGAGGGGCTCAGAATATGAAGGGTTCTTCGGTGCATGCTTTCATAGCAGCTTGTCTCTTTGGGCACAGACATGAATTCTAGGCATTGAGATATCCTCCCCTGCAAAAAAATACATTGATTTTAGTCCTCTTTATTTGGAATTCATGGTTAGACTGGCTTTTTTATTACCTATATTTCAAATTGAGAGAAACACTGGAAATATGGATTTGAAATGGAACTACTACTACTACTACTACTACTACTACTACTACTACTACCACTACTACTACTACTACCACCACCGCTACTACCATGTGTAAACATTTCAAGGTGTGACTTAATTATCTGATTATTCTCCCATTGGGATGATAGGTAGGTATGAGAAAGTATAGAAAGAGACAGTTTAGGCTAGTTCTCACTTTACATAAATTTACATTAAGTAAATTTAACTCCCTGGACATGAAAGGAGGAGGCAGGGGCCATAGTAGCAGCAACAACTGTGTATCCCAGCCCAACAAGGGTTCACCACTCCAGGTACTGAAGCAGCTCAGGCTGCTGAGGGTGGGGTAAGAGTGGCAGAGGGTAGTCTGAGTTACAAAGGGAATGGAGTCTCTGAAGGAGAAGGAAAGATTTTCAGAAAGTTCACTTATCTGGAAAGAGAAATAGCTACATAAGCCTTTGAGAGAAGAACTTACTTCATCCTCTTTATTTGTATTCCAATCACCTTGCACAGAGCCTGGCACATAGTGAGAGCTTAGCAAATGTGGACTGGTTGATTGATAGTTATCAGTCAATATTTGATTATACTACTTTGTGACAAAGAATTCACTAGAGCTTATGGTGTTTATTTAGAATAATTGTCTCCTTAAACTATTTGTTGAAATATTTTAACGGTACAATTTTGTAATTTTCATTACAAATAATTTACATAAGTACAAATACATTGCATATAGACACATCTATACTACTGTCATCTGAATATCTACAATTAATTGGCAGATCCTCTATATAACTCATTAGGATCACATTTTTCGAAACTAAAAATGTTCCTTTTCACAGAATCATAGACTAGAGACCCTTAAAGACTCTTGGAGGATAACTAATCTGATTCTCTTATTTGCGGATGAATAATCTGGAGCCAGAGAAGTGATATGATTTGCTCAGATCATGAAATAGCTGTGTGGCAGAGGCAGTATTCAGACTCATGTCCTCTGACTCCTAGTTCTAATCTCTTTTTAGCCATATCATATTTACTTCTGCTCAAAGATCAGATGTGATTCTTTCAATTTAAATTTATTCATTGTTCCCATGTTGTAATATGTACACTTAGGGTACTCAATGGAAAGCACTCCTCAGAACACCGAGGAGGGTTTTTCATTCAGTACCAGAAGTGGTGACATTTCCAGCTACATCTGTAAATATACATTCAATTGCAACATACTGTACCTTTTCTATATTGTTCATTTGCTTTTCTTTTAGATGTTAAATCTTCTAAGGCATTTGACTGACTTACTATTTTTGTTTAATCAAGTCTGACTCTTCATGACCCCATTTGGTGTTTTCTTGGCAAAGATACTGGAGTACTTTGCCATTTCCTTCTTCAATTCATTATACAAATGAGGAAACTGAGGCAAACAGGGTTAAATGACTTGCCCAGACTCACACAGCTAGTAAGTGTCTGAGACCAGGTTTGATCTCAGGAAGATGAGTTTTCCTGATTTCAAGTCCAGTGCTGTATCCATTACACCATATATCTGCCTAATACATATCTGCCTAATAGGATTCCTTATTTAGAGATAGTAGAACCTCAAAGGGTCTCTAGTCCAATTGCCCCATTTTATAAATAAGTTAACTGAGGCTCAGAGATGTTAAGCAATTTGCCCAAGTGCAAATGGGTAGTAAGCATCAGAGGTGGCATTTGAACCCAGGTCTTCTGATTTCAAAGCCAGGGTCCTTTCCACTTCTGTGTCTTTTTGTAGTGCTTATTTTTCAGAACTTCATAAATGCTGTTGACAATGTAAGGTTAATTATTACAAGTTACTCTGATGTGTTTAGAAATATCTGTATCTATATATCTACATCTATATATTCAGCTACTGAAAGGGAGCAAACTTTTCATGGTCATGAAAGCAGAAGATATTATTAGGATTAAAAATCTGGAGTGAGGGATATGTAGATAGCTTTGGAAGTCCAATGCTTTATGAGGATGATGTGGGTAGTGTCTGGACATAGTTCTAATTAAACATTTTCATATACTATTTCTAAATGTGGGAATATCACCTATACTGTAAACTCATTCTTTCATTTCAATACCCCTAATATCTAATTCCTACTTAGTAATGGTTTTATTATATTTACTAGCATGCTTTACAAAGAAGCCACCCTAGACCTTCCCTTTTCTACTAAAGCCTTCCGTTTCCCTTCTCTTAGCCTTATGGTCATTAGATGATGTTCCTTCCTGAGTCCTTTCTCTCTTCCTGATGCATTAGGTGCGAGGTCCTCTATCTTTGCTTCTCACTACTTCTGAGTGTTTCTCTGTATAGATCTCTTTTCCTTCCTTTTAGTGTCAAAGAGAGTATTTTTCATCTTTTCCAAGGCTCACTCCTTTGAGACCAGTGTCCAGCTCTAATCCTTTCTTGCTGCGGGAGAATGCTCCTTCAGATGCCTCCAAGAATCTTCCAACTTCACTCTCTCAACTGTCTCTAGGGACAGCTAGCAAGAGTGCTAGACTTGAATTCAGGTAGGCCTGAGTTCAAATCCTCCCTCAAACAATTACTAGCTGCAAGATCTTGGGCTGGGCAAACTAATTTTCCTCACTCTCAGTTTCCTCACTTTTAAAATGGGGATAAACACAGCACCTACTTCACAGAGTTATTTTGAGTATAAAATGATCAGTGCCTTTCAAACTGTAAGGTATCATATAAATGCTAGTTATTGCGACCATTATCTCTGTGTATCTAAGTTACTGACTCTTGTTGATTTGTGACCAACGCTACCATATCAACCTCAAAATGTCACTTCCAACATCCTGCTTATCACAGATTAATTTTTTTTTAAAAGAACACATCTGAACATATTACTTGCCTATTTAGAACCCTTTACAAATTCCCAGTTACCAATAAATGAAACCCAGATACTTTGGCCTGGCATTCAATTCTAAAATGTGTCTCCAACCTTTCTTTCCAGTCTCATTACCAAATACTCACTTACATAAACTCTCTGCCTCTGGTAACAATTTACTCACTATTTCCTGAACATGCCTATCACTCTTCTGCCTCTTCCTTTTTTCTTAAGTTTTTCTACTTGTCCAGAGGGTCTTTCCCTCTTCTCACCTCTTTATCTCTTCAAATTCTGTGTCTTTCAAGGGTCAATTTTTCAAATGCTTCCTTCTTCAGAAAATCTCCTTTTGACCCTCTCAGTTGGAAGTCATCTGTCCTCCAAGTGGATTTGTATAGCAATCATCTGTACAATTTATTTAATAACCATGATTTTTGTCATTGCTTCTACTATTGTTGTTTTTATCTAAATATTCTCTTGTTATTTAACTTTTTATGCATGTAGGATGGATGTGTGCTTAAGACAGCTTGTGCCACAGTAGAAAGATCACTGAATCAAGAGTCAGGAGGATCTGAGTTTGAATGTGACCTCAGATACTTTCTAGCTGTGTGGCCATGGGCATGTCATTAAACCTGTTTCCTCAAAGGTAAAATGGGGATAATAATGCCACTGATTTCTCAGGGTTGTGGGGAGGATCCACTGAGATAATATTTGTAAAAAGTGAATAGCACGGCACTTGAAGCACAATAGGCTCTATTTCAATGCTTATTCCTTTTCCCTCTTCTTCCTCTTCCCTCTTTCCTCCCTGTTGTCGATGTAACAACATGAGAGGGTTGTCTAAAAGTGGCTCATGGAGAAGCAATGATATATATTTTGTAATTTTGCCCACACTTCTTCAAAAGAAGCTTTAATTCCTTACTGGAGGGTAGCAGTAGAAGAGGATCATGAGGTTGGCAACTCTATTCTCCTCTGAGACAGAAAGAGGTACCAGATTCGAATTAATTTTATGTGACCACTTAAAAATTGCAGGTCTAGGGAAATTTTCTTTTAAAGTTCAAACTTTTTTTCTTGGTCACTGACCCTTAAAGCAGGGAGGGGTAACTCCAAACTTCCCTCCCAAATAATTCCTTCCCACCAAATGCTAGTTACAGAAAAGACCATTATAAACAGGGAACAAGAAGTAATTCCTTTCATCTAAGAGCATAATGAACAGAGGGCAGCTAGGTGGTGCAATGGATAGAGCATCAGTGCAGGAGTTAGGAGGACCTGAGTTCAAATCTCATCTCAGACTCTTGATACTCACTAACTGTGTAACATTGGGCAAGTCACTTAACCCCAAATGCCTCATCCTGGGTCATCTCCAGTCATCCTGATGAATATCTGGTCACTGAATTCAGATGCCTCTGGAGGAGAAGTGAGGCTGGTGACCTGCACAGCCCTCACTCAAAACAAAGTCAAGTGCCAGTCATGTCATTACTTCTCTGATGGCATGGTCTTCTTTGACAATGAAAGATGAACACACACATAATGAAGAGAAATCAGAGAAAATATTCAAATTAAAATATATCAAAAATACACCAAATTAGTGACTGAAATATCTTAATTCAACACAAAAAAAGAAGTCCTAATCTCACCTAAGGGGAAATTCCCCATAGTCTCTAGGGAGTTAAGCTGAATATTAGGGACATATAGGAGGATGAGATATACATATCAATCTTCCAGAAACTTTTCTCTTTCTCAGTGGTTTTCTTCCCAAGGAGAGACTTGGAAACACATGTCTTATCTCCAAAGAGAAATAAAGGATCTCTCTACTTTCAAAATTCTGATGTCATTTCTACTCTGCATACGGAGAAGTAGAAACTAATCATTCTCTCTACTGATTTGGAATCATAGTTAAGCAGCATTATGAAGCCCTACTTACATGTATGTATGTAATTTCCTAGGTTAAAGGAAGAAATTATGTTTTATGTACTGTGTGTATGTGTGCGTGCGCATGCGAATTTTATCCCAAACTTCAAACTTCACATTTATCTCTAGTTTTATCTTGCTTTTGGAGCATTGTTCCAGTCATTCAAATAATTCTTTCATTCTGAATTTGGGAGGTTCAAAACTTTGACATAGACAAAAAATTTGTATAAGGCTCCTGGCCTCAGGAAATTTACATTGTAGAAACTGTAATGTCAATGAAGAGATATAGTCCAAAATCTACTCTCCTCGAATTTATTCCACATATAATGTTAAAAAGCCTATTTTACTGTTTTTAATCCCCTTTCTCCCAAGCCTCAGGTGATTCTGACCTTTAACATGCCTAATGGTATTCTCACAGGTCTGTTCTGCTCTTTGTTCTGTGTACTAATTTCCACCTATTGATCATTAAAAAAGAAATACTATCTCATTAGAGAGCCTTCATTTTAGGTTCATTGGTCTCCTTTGTATAGTCCTGTGATTCACAGGTCACATTAGGTACCTGTCCTTCTACTATCCCATTGTAGTGCAGTGACAAGAACACTGGATTTTGAGTTGGAGAAAATCATACCGGTTTAATCTGGGGCTAGTTACTTTATATCTCTAGGCTTTATTTTTGTCTTCTATAGAATGAATGTTTTAACCTTCAGAGATCCTGTAAGAACGGTTCCAATTCTAAACCTGTGATTCTTCATAATTACGTTGGCAAAATTTTTCTTTTTTTCTGAGTAACTTATCCCTCATAATCCACCTATACTTTCTCTGAGCTTTCTGAAATCTACTGTCCTTATATCATGGGTGAATTGTCAAGGGAATGTTCATAGGACCGAAGGCAACTATGAATACACCAGCGTAGTTCTGAATAACAAAGTATAATAGACTCTTTATATAGAAGGTAGAAGAAAAACATTTATTCAAATACCAGGAAGCCAAATCCCAACACCAGAAAGCCAGATCCATCATAGCAACCAGGAAGTCAATACATATTAACACTGCAGGAGACAGTGCCATTCCCAAGTCTTCTGCCTGCTGCTGGGGCCTTCCCACAAGCAAACACTCACAACACTAGCTATGCCTGCCTGCCTGCATCCTCTCTCCTCCACCCTAGCCACTCTCACCAACTTCTTCCCAGTTCTGCTTTTTCCTTCCTGTTCTACTCATTCAGTAAGTTCTTCCCACTATATGTGACTTAGGCTTCTACGTGATTTATGCCGGTTACATGGACCTATTAATGGATGGGAAAGATCTTCCCATTTAAATTGCCATTACAAAGGGTCACATCTGATTGTGTACAGCATTTTCTTCCTTCTCTATTGAAAAGTTAAGATAACATGGTATCTTTCTCATAAGACTTTTTTTGGTAGTGATTTGTACTTCACTAAATAGTTCTTCCTTATTGGTTAGAATTAAGCAGTTGGTTTCCTCAGACCTTTAAGGAGGAAAATTGTTAGAAAAACAAGAATTTTTCAGATATACTGCTATTAATGGAGTAAGACTTCCATCATCCTCACAGTGGCACTGAGTCAACATAATTTTTAGTTCACGTCTAAGTAGTATTATTCTAACACTATATTCTGCCATTCCCCACCACCATGGAAGTAATTTCATTCTTTGGTAATTAATTATATATTGATATTACTTTACACAGAAACATTAACAGAGTAGGTACTCAACTCAGGAATGAAGGAATGTAGAAGCATTTATTAAATGCTTACTATGTGTCAGGCGCTGTGCTAAGAGCTGGGACAGAAAGAGAAGAATATCATCTCTGAGCAAGGAACTTACAATCTGATTGCAAGAGACAACCCATATAGGATGGTAAATCTGTAAGGTGATAGAATGGCCTGGAGGTCCTAAGGTTTACCAGCAGGGTAAATGACAAGGCCAAAGAGTTCTTAGGGTACATTGAGGTGTCTTCTTCACAGAGTTGCCCACTTGAGGGGATAGACACATCATCACTGGCACAGGGGCAATGGGCCTAAGAGTCAGAGTAAGGCATGGATTCTACCCTTTGAGAGGGGTAGGAATAGTGGGTCAGTATCCATCCAGGGAAAGAGTAAGGAGAGGGTGTATGAGGCCTGTCAATGACTACTTGTTGTATCTGGTTGGTCTTCTTCAGCAATGAAGGCTGAACACAACAGTCACAATGTATCTAGTTATTCAACTACTTTTAAATTTACCTAATTTTATCATCTAACCTCCATTTTTCTCTACTTTTCTAAGATAAGAGCCTAGCAAAGTAAGAATGTATAGGGGTGCTTGAGTGACAAAAAACAGCATTTGTTGATCTGCAGAGAGAATTTAATAAGGCCCCTAGCCTCAGGAAATGTACATTTTTAAGGGAATAACAGTGTAGAGACTTCAGAGCTCAAAAATCTGCTTACTTTATATTATTTAGAGTCCTTTCAGTTTAGTTCAGGGTAATCTTTCAGGACTGAAATTTACAGAAATTTTACAATCAATATTGTGGTGTAGCACTGTATTTGGTTTCAGAAGATTTGGGTTTGTGTCCAGTCTCTGACACTAGCTTGTATTTGAGCAAGTCACTTAAATCTTATCCTGTTTTCTTCACCTGCAAAATGGTTTTAGGATTATAGAATATCACAAAGGAAATGTTTGGACAAAAAAGAAAATGGGCTGGTCAGTTGGCAACATCAAGAGAGAACAGTTTAACAATTTGTGTGTTTCACTGGTTTTCTTTCAGTATCTGGGGAAAGGAAGAAAGGTACCCAGAATGTTGGGTGGACTCTCCCATGTTGGATTTATGTGAGGATGTAGGAAAAGGGTGCACAAGATGAATAGATGTGAATGGGTTTTAATCTGCTTCATTGGAGGGAAAATGAACATTTATGAGATCACAAATTCATATTAGTATTTGAGCATTTGAAGATGAGATAATTTTTAAGAATGCTTATGACTTTAAATTAAATCCTAGGATCAAATGGAAGATATTAAATCTGGAGTTGGCAGGGACAATAGGTCATCTGGTTGAACCCTCTTATTTCCCAGAGAGGGAAACTGAGGTTTGGAGAGGTTATGTGATTTGCCCAAGGTCACAAAGTGAAATGTGATTCTGCAAACTAGGAACACTAAATAAATTACATGAAAGACCATACTTTGATAGACGTTAGAGTAAACAATTTTGTCAGTTTTCATTGAGAAGTACTCATACAGTCCTTCCTCTTTTTTAGCCTTCCTTTCTACCTCAGGAAAAAACAAATTTAGTTGTTGTTTTCAGTGGTGGTAATTGAATTATGGTAATTTACAACTTGCATTGTTCCCTGTTGTTTTATTTGTGTTCCCTTTCTTTCCCTAACTAGGTTGTAGGTCCCTCTAGGGCAAGGACTATATATTCTGCTCCTTCTTTATTCTCAACAGTCCCCAACCTACAGCTGGGCACAAAGTTTTTAGTTGATTAAAACTGGAAGAAATAAAGTGGGGCAAAAGTAGTAGAATTTGAGAGTAGGCCTGGAGGGGACAGAGGGAAAAAGCATTTTGTTAACTTTTATGTTGTTTGTTAATACTTTGTATTTCTCCTTATTAAAAGAGTGTGAAGAGGGAGTTAAAGAATTTTTCTTTCCTGTTTTCCACAATTATTTAATGTCTTGTTTTTGTTGACAATTATTTAGCTTATGATAAAAATATTTTTAGATTATTAGAACTATAGAAATTTAAAGACTCATGAACTCTTAAAGTTTGAAATGATTCAGAGGCCATTTAGTCATACAAGTACCTAATCAAGAATTCTTTCTATGAGGACCTCTCAAGGAAGTCATCCAAAAGTGTCCTCAAAGACTTCCTCCAATCTGAGGTCTTTTAGAGCTCTAAAACTATAATCCTATGATTTAAAGAAATACCAAACACTGGGGTCCTCCTCTAGAAACTTCCTTTAAGTTAATATTGACTCATTAATGATGTTTTTTTTTTTGCATTTGGTTATTCATCTAGTTCTACATCCACCTAAATTTAATATTCAGCCTACATTCCTCTCCATTTTGGATAAGAACCTGGGAAGGAGAGGGAGAGGGAGAGAGAGAGGGAGAGGGAGAGAGAGAGGGAGAGGGAGAGGGAGAGGGAGAGAGAAAGGGAGAGAGGGAGAGAGAGACAGGGAGAGAGAGAGAGACAGGGAGAGAGAGAGAGAGAGAGAGAGAGAGAGAGAGAGAGAGAGAGAGAGAGAGAGAGAGAGAGAGAGAGATATGCAATGATCACAGTGTACCCTACTTTTTATAGATATAATCATATGTATATACACACAAACACACCAAAATATTCTCTTGCTATGCCCTGGGATCCCGTGGGTTAGGGAAGGATCTCCTGGGTCACCATGGATAATCTATTTTGTGGACAATCTGTACATGGATAAGAGAAAATTGATAGTACTGGGAAAGTGTGAGATATTTTGTTGAACTTCAGCTTCAAAATTAATGCAGGAAAAGAGTTTTTTCCTGAAGTGGATGTAAAAACTACCTTTAATTTCCATCAGATTCTCAAAGTCTAATGAATCATTTTGTATTCCAAAGTGATTGCAGGGAATATGGGAGAGGCTGGAATACTTGATTTACATGTTAACCTTTTGTCAGGTGCTTTTATAATACAAAGGGTTCTATTTCACTTGGTGGACTTCCTCTAACCTCACCCAAACAGTATGGGAATATCACTGCCTATTACTACAGAGTGGTAGTAATACCTCCTCCAGATACCAGCACCACCTCTGCTCTAAGTGTACAGTTCACAGTATTGGAAAGGGAAATTTTTAGCTAAATAAATAAATCAAACAAGAATCATTAAGTGTCTACCATGTACCAGGTGCTGGGGTCATAAATAATGAAAATGAGACAGTTTTTGCCCTCAAGGATCTTACATTCTACTAGGCAAACTATACACCTAAGTAAATACCGGATATAAATCTATATCTATAGATATACCTATAGATCTATACATATAGATCTATACATATAGATCTATATCTATATATCTATGTATGTAGCTATATATCTACATATATCTATATCTATATATACATATATATCTATATATATCTATATGTCTATATAGATCTATATATATCTATATGAATTACAAAGAGATTTCAGACTGAAACATGGGAGAATCAGGAAAGGTCTCCTGAAAGCTATGCTTGAGATGAGCCTTGAAAGGAGTTTAAGGTTCTAAGAGGATGAGATTTGGAAAGAGAACATTCTAAGCATAGAAAACAGGCTAAGCAAAAGCACAGTTGGAAGATGGAATGCCATGCACAAGGAATAGCAAGTAGTCCAGTTTGGCTGGTATATGATTATATGAAGCAAAGTAATAAGTAATTAATCTGGAAAGATATGTGAAAAGTTCTAAAGGACCCAGAGGACTCTGCAATTGATCGTAGAGGCAATGAAGAGCCACTGATGTTTCTTAACAGTGGAAAGAGTACTTGCCCTGGAGAAAGACGACCTGGGTTTAAATTTCATTACCTCCTGTATAACTTCAGATAAATCACTTAACCTCCTCAGGTGTCAGCTTCCCCAACTGTGAAATGAAGGGGTTGAACTTGAGGAGGTCCCCTCCCTCTCTAGATCCAAAATCTTATGATTCTAAGTCTGGGTGACATTGAAATCCATGCTTGAGAAATATCAATGTGGCAAATGCCAAAAACGAATTGGAGAGTGAAGACTGGAGAACTTAACACTAATTAGGAGACTGGCTTCTTTTAATATTCCAGGAGAGAGGTGATGATGGCTTGAAGAGCATAGTCTTGGAGAGTACAAAGAACATGACATACAGTGAGGAGTACAAATCAATATGACTATTTGCTTTTGGGGAGGCAGTGAATGAGAATGAAAAATTGAAGAGGACCTAATAATTATAAACATGGGTGACTGAAAAAAAATGGTGGTGTTCTTGAAAAAATAGGAAAGTTAGGAGGAGGGGTGACTTTAGCTTTCAGTGTTTTCAGTCATGTCTGACTCTGTGACCCCATTTGGGGTTTTCTTGGCAAAGAAACTGGAGTGGTTTTTGCCATTTCCTTCTCCAGCTCATTTTACAGGTGAGGAAACTGAGGCAAACAGGGTTAATGACTTGCCAATAAGTTTCTGAGGTCAGATTTGAACTCCCCAAGAGGAATCTTCCTGACTCTGGGCCCTACACTCTATCTACAACATCACCTACCTGCCTTGATGGGTTAGTTTAAGAGGAAAGACTGAATTCAGTTTTACAGAGTTGAATTTGAAATACCTATGGAATATCCAGGTGGAAATACCTGGGAAGTAGGTAGAGATGAGGTCCATGTATATCGATTTGGGAATCATCTTCACAGAGATAATTGAACCTGTAGGAGTTGATGATATTACTGAGAGATAGAATAGAAAGAAAAAAGAAGGAAAAGGCCCAGGATTGGTCATGACACATAGATGATGATCCAGAGGATCATCTCTAATGAGGAATCATATCTTAAAGGTCTCAGAGACTTACAGCCACTTAACACTCACAGTTTCTTCCTTCTGCTCCCAACACATGTTGCCTTCCTCAGGAGCTTTGACAATGATATATATTGCTACTCATCATGTTTCCCCTACATTTCTGTGCCACTCCTAGTTGGTAGTCAGTGCTGTTGTTTCTGCATGTTGTCTCATTTTATGCAGCTAGCTAGTTCAGTGGAAAGAGCAATGTCTGAGGTTGGGAACACCTGAGTTCAAATTTAGTCTCAGACGCTTACTGGCTGTGTAATCATGGGAAAATGACTTAATCTTTGTTCGCCTCAATTTTCTAAAGTGCTAAACAGAGTTCTAGGCATGTGGTAAGCTGCTAGTGCTTATTTCCTTTCTTCCTCCAGTAGGTGGCACTAAGTGTTGTTCTCAGGCATTCCCAAACTCCTTGTCAAACCAAATTCTGTCAGTAAGCTCCTTGAGGACAGGGACTATCTTTCTTTTTGCACTTAGCACAGTGCCTGGCACCTAGTAAGCACTTTTTTAAAGATTTAAATTTATTTATTTGGTTTTCAACATTCATTTCCACAAGATTTTGAATTCCAAATTTTTCCCCATCTTCTCCCCCCCTCCCCCGCCACTGAGATGGCATGCATTCTAAATATCCCCTCTCTGAATCTGCCCTCCCTTTTATCATCCCCACCCCCATCCCCTTCCCCTTTACTTTCTTGAAGAACAAGATAGATTTCTATACTGTATTGCTGGTATATCTTATTTCCCAGGTGCATGTAAAAATAATTTTTTAACATTTGCTTTCAAAACTTTGAGTCCCAAATTCTCTCCCTTCTTCCCTCCCCACCCACCCCCATCAAGAAAGGATGCAATGCAGTGTAGGTTATACATGTGTAGTTATGCAAAACACTTCCATAATAGCTATGTTGTGAAAGACTAACTATATTTCCTTCCATCCTATTCCCCCTACTTATTTTATTTTCTGCTTTGACCCTGTCCCTTTTATAAAGTATTTGATTCTGACTGCCCCTTCCTCCAATCTGCCCTCTCTTCTGTCATCCTTCCCTCTTTTATCACCTTTCCCCCTACTTTTCTGTAGGGTAAGATACCAAATTTAGTGTGCATATTACTCCCTAATTAAGTCAAAATCCTTCTCATCTTCCCTCTCCACCCCCCCACTGTAAAACTTTTTTCTTGTCTCTTTCATGTGAGATAATTTACCCCATTCTAGCCCTTCCTTACTCCTTCCAATATATTCCTCTCTCACCTCTTAATTTTATTTTTTATAACATCCTTTGTGCCATCTATCTATCTATCTATCTATCTATCTATCTATCTATCTATCTATCTATCTATCTATCATCTATCATCTATCTATCTCTCTCCACCAACTACGCTAATACTGAGAAAGGTCTCAAAGACTGAGACAAATATCATCTTTCCATGTAAGAATGTAAACAATTCAACTTTAGTAAGTCTCTTATGATTTCTCTTTCCTGTTTACCTTCTCATGTTTTCCTAATTTTTTTTATTTGAAAGTCAAATTTTCTATTCATCTCTGATCTTTTCATCAAGAATACTTGAAAGTCCTCTATTTCATTGAATATCCATTTTTTCCCTGAAGGACTATACTCAGTTTTGCTGAGTAGATGATTCTTGGTTTTAATTCTAGCTATTCTGACTTCCAGAATAACCTATACCAAGTACTTTCATTCCTTAATGTGGAAGCTGCTAGATCTTGTGTTATCCTGATTGTATTGCCACAATCCTCAATTTTTTTCTGGTGGCTTGCAATATTTTCTCCTTGCCCTGAGAACTTGGGAATTTGGTTACAATATTCCTAGGAGTTTTCCTTTTAGAATCTCTTTCTGGGGACAATCAGTGGATTCTTTCCATTTGTATTTTACCCTCTGGTTTTAGAATATCAGGGCAGTTTTCCTTGATAATTTCTTGAAAGATGCTGTCTAGGCTTTTTTTTTAATCATAGCTTTCAGGTAATCCAATAATTTTTAAATTATCTCTCCTGGATCTGTTTTCTAGGTCAGTGGTTATTTCATGTTGTCTTGTTAGTTTTTCATTCTTTTGCTTCTATTTTATAATTTCTTGATTACTCATAAAGTCATTAGCTTCCATTTGCTCCATTCTAATTTTGAAGGAATTATTTTCAGCAGTGAGTCTTTGGACTTCCTTTTCCATTTGGCCAATTCTGCTTTTTAAGGCATTCTTCTTCTCATTGGCTTTTTGGACTTATTTTGCCATTTGAGTTTAGTCTATTTTTTAAGGTGTTATTTTCTTCAGTGTTTTTTTGTATCTCCTTTAGCAAGTTGTTGACTTGATTTTCATGATTTTCTTGCATCACTCTCACTTTTCTTCCCAATTTTTCTTCTACTTACTTGATTTTCAAAATCTTTTCTGAGCTCCTTAATGGACTGTGACCAATTCATATTCCTCTTGGAGGCATTTGATGCAAGCTTTGACTCCGCTGTCCTCTGGTTGTATGCCCTGATCTTCCTTGTCACCAAAGTAAGATTTACTCATCTTCCCAGTCAAACACTTGACTTTATAAGTCTTTGTCAAGACAGAACTCTGCTTCCAGTGGAGCTAGGGATGATTGTACTGTCTCAGACTTCAGGAATTTTGTATCAGCCACTTGATCTCCCACCTTCTGTGGACCCACAACTCTGGAAGTGGCCTCTGCCACTGTCACTGCTGCTGCTGCAGCCATGCTGCTCGTCACCACCACCACAACCCCCACTGCCTTGGGGCTGGTAGAGGACCATGGGCTCTTCTTTTACCCATGTCCCACAGAGATTTCCCACTGCCCTTTTTGGTGTTTGTGGGTTGAGAAGTCTGGAAGCTGCTATGGCTACCAGTGATTCAGTCCCCTGAGGCCTTCTCCAGTCCATCTGATTGCCGGACTGCACTCTACTCCCTCGTCAGTGGGAAAGACTTTTCCTGTTGACTTTCTAAGTTATCTTGAGTTGGAGACTTGTTTCACTCTGTCATTTTGTTAGTTCTATAGCTCTACAATTTGTTTATAGTCATATTTTACAGGTATTTGGAGGGCTTTGGGGGAGAGCTCAGGAAATCCCTGATTTTCCTCTGTCAGTTTGGCTCCGCACCTCTAATAAGCATTTAATAAATCATTTTTGACTATAGTTAGTTTACTATCTACAGAGAAGTCTCCAGAGTTTTCCCTCTATGACTCCATTTGAGACCACAGCAGCAGAGGGAGCTCTTCTTCCTGAGGCTATTATTCCTACCTCTGATCTTACAAAAGCTTGTGTAAGGAGAAAAGCTCACCACTTTTTAGCTTTATATTTATAGAATCACAGAATCACAGTATATGAGAGTTGGAAGGACTTCAGGTATCATCTAATCTGACCTGCTTAAGAATCTCATTCTCAGGGGGGGCAGAGCCAAGATGGCAGAGTAAAAGGAGGGACTTGCTTGAGATCTCCCCCCCAAACCCTCCAAATACATGTAAAATGACTCTACACAAATTCTAGAGAAGCAGATCCCACAAAATGACAGAGGGAAACAAATTTCGAACTCAAGACAACCTGGAAAGTCAAAGGGAAAGGTCTCTTGCACCAGTCTGAGAGAGGAGCACAGTCCAGTGTGGACTGTGCCACCACAGATTGGGCCCTGACAAACCTGGAGCAGGTCTCAGGGGATTTAATCACTGACAGTTGTGGCAGTTTCCACACTTCTAAACCCACAAATGCCAAAGACAACTTAGAAGGTCAGTAGGAAAAGTCCATCAGATCTGGGTGACCCAACCCTGGGTCAGAGGCAGTGTTTGTGGTAGCAGTGGCTACTTCTGGAGATCCTGGACCATAGATGGTGGGGGGTATAAAGTGGCTGATCAGAGGAATATTGCAGGGATCTCTTTGCTGGCATTGAGGCAGGATTCTCTTGTTTTGCCTGTGCTTGGATCTGAGTCGCAGTTCTGAGTGGTGGTCCTGGGTCGAGGAGGAGTACTGGTGTGGCAGAGCTTGTGGCAGTGGTAGAGAGGGAATCCTCTTCACATTTCAAAGGCAGAAAAAAGTGCTTGTGGTCACTGACAGACCAGAGGTCTGTGGCCAGCTCAGGAAATGAGTAAACACCTCTCCTTTGATCATACAATCTTGGAAGAACTGAAAATTTATAGGTTCCTAGAAGTATCTCTGAAAACAGCTACACAAAACCCCTGAAGCTTGGGATAATACACTCCCCACACTAGAAGCAGAGTTCTACTTTAACAAAAAGTTAAAAAGTCAAGTAATTAACTGGGAAATAGAGCAACCAGTGTAATAAAAAACCTCAGTCTTTAGAATCTTACTTTGGTGACAAAGAAGGTCAAAACATACAACTAGAAGACAACAAAGTCAAAGCTCCTTCAGAGGAGCTAGGATTAAAACATCACCTACCCAGCAAACCTTATAGTACTTCAGGGAAAAATGGATGTTCAATGAGATCGAGGACTTTCAAGCATTCTTGATGAAAAGGAGAGAGCTAAAAAGTATCTCGCATAAAAGAGGCAAGAAAAAGTTTTTACAGTGGAGGGGAACAGGGGAAAAGTGAAAGGGAATGAGTGAACCTTACTCCTATCAGAATTGGCTTAAAGAGGGAATAATATACACACTCAGTTGAGTATGGAAATCTATCTTACCAGACAGGAAAGTAGGGGAGGAAGGGGATAACAAAGGGAAGGATGGGTAGATTGGGGGGAGGGAGTAATCAGAAGCAAACAGTTTTGAGGAGGGACAGGGTCAAAGGAGAGAATTGAATAAGTGGGGTGTGGGATAGGCTGGAGGTAAATATAGTTAGTCTTTTATAACATTACTATTATGGAAGTGTTTTACGTGACTACACAATTGAATTGCTTGCTTTCTCTATGGGGGTGGATGGGAAGGGAGAAAGGGAGAAAATATGGAACTCGAAGTTATAAAAATGAATGTTAAAAATTGCATTTACATGCAGCTGGAGAATAAGATACACAGTCAATGGGATATAGAAATCTATCTTGCTCTATAGGAAAATAGAAGGGAAGAGGATAAGAAAAGGGGGCCAGTGACAGAAGGGAGGAAAGATTGGGAGAAAGGGTAAACAGAAAGCATGCCATCTTGGGGTAGGATGAGTGGAGGGATGGAGAGAAAATTTGGAACTCAGAATCTTACAGAAGTGAATGTTGAAACTAAAAAATTAATAAATTAAAAAATAAACAAAAAAATTCCATAAACCCCATTTCCTGCCATTAAAGGCTATTATGATGACTGTAAATCTCTATGGCCTTTTTGTCTGGTGTATCTCAGTTTATAGAACTAAGTATTCCTTACTTATTCAGGAGATGATATTTAATGATGGAAAGGATCCATGATCTCATCAAGCCTCCCTCAGTGTTGATCACAACTTGTCTATGCTTGCCCATTTTGTGCTGCTTTCATCTATGTTCTCTCAAAAGTTTGTCATAAGAAATCCAGCCTAATTTTATCCTACCATCTCAAGAGATTTAATGGACCACTCTGGTTATCCTCCCATCATCTCTTCCTCTCGCTATTGTGACTAACCACTCTTCTCTTCCAGTCTGACAATTTCTTGATGAAAACTGATTGTGCACCCCACTTTTTCCTTAATTAGTTCACTTAAATTCCAAACAATCTAGTTGAGAAAAGTAGCGAATTATTCCTGTCACTCTAAGGCTTAGAGTCTACACCTTAGCTAAACCTGTCTATGGACTGGGAACAGAAAGCCATGCATTCTCTCCCTTCTCTAGCATGTACTACTCCTTCAAAGGACAACACTTGTTAGCAAAAAAGGGAGAAAAGCCACAGTCCCACGTCAGTTGTAATCAGATTCCAGGAATTTAAACCTAGACAGGGCATAAAAAACTGAATGATGTGCAAAGGCAGATGTACACATGGAACTCATGGTGTGTCCATCCAGGGACTGTGAGTGAGAAAGTTTTCTTTCCTCTCGTCCCCATAGTGGGGTAGAATGATTCCTAATTCCTTTAAGTCAAAATTGGATAAACCTCTGATTGCATTAACGTGAGTACTCACTTCAGTGGTGCAGATGACAACCTATCCTTGCCTTTTCAATCTGTAGAATTCTTCTTTATATCCACCCACAACTCCTCTCCACTGTTTCACCCAAGGGTCTAGGCAGTTTCTTTTACATCTCCCAACAGCAAAGGAAGACCAGTGGAACACATAAATTCCTGATCTATTATTCTTTACTCTTCTACCTGATCATTGTTCTCCTTTTCTGATCAAACATAGGAACCACAGCTTTAAGGCTAGAAGGGACCTGCAAACACCAATCCAATGCTCTCATTTTGTAGGCTCAGGAAGCCTAAATCACCCAGCTGCTAAGTATCAGACATAGGATTTAAACCAAATGTCCTTTCTCTACAGTCCCCAAATTCCCATTCAGTTTTCCTGTACCACCCTGCCTCCCATCTCCTTGGTGAGAGCTCTTTCGCTGCTTCTAATATGCGGTTGTTCATTGGTAATATGC
This sequence comes from Bettongia penicillata ogilbyi, assembly GCA_023548195.1. Taxonomy (NCBI): domain Eukaryota; kingdom Metazoa; phylum Chordata; class Mammalia; order Diprotodontia; family Potoroidae; genus Bettongia; species Bettongia penicillata. Next base: position 3,575,984 of record JAJHZJ010000271.1, on the reverse strand, counting down.
TGTAGACCAGTGCTGTCAAACCTAAATAGAAATGATGACTACTAAACTGTACATAAGGATCCCTGAAGGCTACATATTGACTTAGAAAACCACATATTAACATTATCTATGTTCTATTATGTTTTATTTATTTTGTTAAATATTTCATAGACACATTTTTGCCCCCAGCAGCATTCAGTAATCATGAAGGCCACCTTTCCCATGGCTATGTGTTTGGTCCCTTTACTATGACCCATTTTTACCTAACGTGCTTTTTCACAATGCTTCTTCAGATGGCCGCTAAATTTCTAAGGGAAACTCTGAGTTATAGGTTTTCAGTGTGGTACGGTGTCATATTATATACTCTTCACTGGAACTTGAAACTCAGTATGAGAAGAGTAGTCCTTGGGCCCCTGTAATAAAATGCTTGCTCTATATATTTTCTGCTGATATTGCCTTCTTTCAACTAAAAAGAAAAGAAGACAGCCTCCAATTTAAACCACAGCCTTGGGTATGAAGCCCTGTCACTTAATTCTCTTTCACAGGGAGGGGGTCGTCTGGGTGATCATATCTAGGCAGATTTGAGCAAGCAGAAACTGAACCTTCTACATTGTAAGGAAGCTCTGTTCTATGCCTCTATGCCATATACATACATACACACATACATATACATGCATATATACATATATGTATGTGTGTATATATACATACACACATTAACCACATATTAACATTATGTTATATATACATATATGCATACACACATACATATATACACACATACACACATACATACACACACAAATATAGTTGGCAGGACAACTACAGAGTACAACTTTGTCCAGATTGAAAATCATAAAATCACATTTTTTCTTGGTTTTAATTCCAAACCATCTATGATTCTTTTCTCAGGTTCTGCTAATTGGGGAAACATCCATTTATTCAACAACCATTAATTAACTACTGACTATGCTCCAGGCACTATCCAAAGGCATTGAGGAAGTCAAAACAAAAGTGAAATAGCTTCTTCCCTCAAGAAGTCTCCATTCTACTGGAGGGATGTGTGACACAACCAAATATATTCAAAGTGTACAAAATATGTTCAATGTGATTTGGAGGGTAGTAGCCCCTGTACTCAGCGTTGAAGGAAGTTAGTTAGGTATTTCCAACAATGTGGAAGAATGAGTTTAAGCACGGGGGACAACATGTGTCAAGGCACAAGGTAAGATCTGGAAATCATGTTTGGGGGCAGAGCAAGTAGGCTGGTTTGGTTAGAGGATAGAGTATATGATGGGAAATAATATGCAATAAATGTGTATAGTCCCTTCCTTGTTGATTCTTCAGTTCTAGTCCTTGGATTCAACATGAGACTGCTGTTCTAGGTTGCCTTGGGTAACCCTGATTTAGTTAATTCAGCCAAGGAATCTCCTACACTGGTTTCTTTCCTAGGCATCCACATTTATTCAACTCTTTATTTCCTGTAGGTCTTGTCTTGATCAATTAAAAAAGTGCAGTGCCTTCTTTTTTCACTGTCTTAAGTTGAGGAAAAAGAACTAGCCATTATTGGGCGTAGGAAAGGCTATTTATTATTATTCCACACCACAGGGTCCAACCAACTGTTTCATCATGAACAGATCACTGTTAGTCATTTTATCTACCAGGCATTCACAACGGATCCTCACCAATGCCAGTCTTTCCTCTGTTGGTTATCTTTAGTTTATTCTGTCCTTATCTTGTCTCTACATAATTATTTGCATGTTATCTCCCCCATTAGACTGAGCTCCTTGAACAGGAATTGTTTTTGCCCCTCTCTGCATCCCAACATTTAGCGTACTGCCTGACACATACTAAGGGTTTAATAAATATTTGTTGACTTGACTTGATTACTCCCTTTAAACTCATCTCAAAGAGTCTCTTATATAGCTAATCATTTAATCAAAACATTTCTTCAATGCTTAGGGTTTATTCATCTGGTCAGTTAGTCAGTCAACAGATATTTTGTACTTCCTTATATTTGTTCCCCCTTCCTCTACCCCTACCCAATATAGCACAATTGCCTTATAGTAGGTGTTCAATATGTATTTGTTTATAGAATGGCTAAATGAATAAAGGGTTACTTACTGACTGGAACACTGCCAGATGCTATGGGGGAGGCAAAAACAGGTAAAAAACAAATAGGACACATTCATTTAAGACACTCTGCTAAACAGTGAGAATACAAAATTAAAGCAGCCCCTACCTTGGAGAGCGTGTGAGAACAGGCATCTGTCAAATTAAATACAAAATCAGTATAAAGTAATTTCACCTGGGGTGGAGGTCACTAAGATTTGTATGTATGTGTATGTGTGAAGGAGGATTGAAAAGCAGGAAAGACTATATTAGGTGATGGCAAATAAACTGGCCCTTGAAGGAAGCTAGGGATTATGGGAGGTAGAGGTCAGTGGAGAATGTTCAAAGCAAAGAAAAGAGGTCCATGCAAAAGCAAGAGATGGGATGTCATATACTGGGAATGACGAGTAGGTCAGCTTCCCTGAACCATCAAGTATGGAGGAGGAATAATATGAAATAGGTATGGAAAGGTAGACTGGAAGGTTTCCAGGGCCAAACAAAGGAGTTTGTATTTTATCCTAGAGGGAGGGGCTAGGTGACCACTAACTATTACTTTGCTACCAATGGAGGAGTTTACAATCCAACTAAGAAGATAAGATGTACATACATATAATAACTGGTGAATAATACACGATACCAAATAATTTGTTGCAAAACTTTCTAGCACAGACTCTTGACAGCTATAGGATTTCATTGTGCACTGGAGAAGTTAGAAAGTTTCTTTTCTTACTGAGGAGGTTGGACCTCAGATAAGCCTTGAAAAGCTGGGTTTGGATAGTCAGAAGGGTGAAGAGAGGAAAGGCATTTGATGAGTAGGTGTTCTGAGGGTTTTCCCATTTATTAACAGCTATTTCTATCCTTTCCTATCCTATCCACCTCTACCCTGTCCTGTCCTATCCAATCCCATTCTATCTTAACCATACTGTACTCTACCCTATCCTACCCTGGTTTATCCTATCCTACCCTATCCTACCCTATCCTGTCCTATCCTACCCTACCCTGCCTTTCTTATTCTATCTTAATTATATTATACTATACATGCAATAACATCCTTCATCATACTGTGTTGTTTGTATACCATGCTGTGACATCTTTGGGAAAGGCAAATTTTCAGGATGTAAGGGGGAGAAACCAGAAGATACAGTGAGATTTAAGGGTGAGTCGCTTTCACATCAATAGATAATTTGAAACCTTATGTAAAACTTTGAGTGGTCTCATTTATACCCCAAAAAGCACTTGTAGGTGGCTTGATAGAAAGTGTATCAAGTTCTGGATATGGAGTCAGGGAGACATTTTTTCAGTTCTTTATAATGGAAGGAACTAATTCCTCTTTGTTTCTACTTTGCATCTTGGTGGCACATTTAATAATATGGTACTTAGTAAGAGTCAGCCGCCCCTGGGGTCAATCCCATTTCAGACACTAATTGACCTTGGGCAAGTCACTAAACCTCTCACAGATTCAATTTCAGCACCTACAAAATGGAGGTAATAACAGTAACCATATCCAAGGGTTATTGTGAGGATAAGATGATGCTCCCAATGAAATCTAGCCATGTACCAGGAAGAGTGATTAAAAGGAAGAGTTAAATCTCTGCCCTCCCACCTCCTGCCTGAGAGGTTGTAAGTCTCAAAGCTGACACCCTGAGGGAGCATAATTAGATAAACTTCTTCCAGTCCTAGGCTAAGTGTATTTACTCTTTCTGAAAGAGCATAGCAATAGTTCTAGCTGAGGATTGCAGTTAAGCATAAAGCTTGAGTGATGGAGATTCCTGATGCCCGCTGGGGAGCAGACCCAGGCTGTCCAGTGGATCTCCATGACCAGGAGAGAAGTCAAGCCCTGTGAGAAACAATGGCAACCAAATAGCTGATCCAGCCATGACCCATGTCCAAGAAAGACACAAAATGAAGACTCTTCAGTTGTGAGTAGCCTTGTGTTCTTTACACAAGTATCTTACTACCACTGTACTTTGTGTTCACTCTCATCACTCCCATTGTATATATTTGTAAAATAATTTGTCCAAGATTTTTTTTTGGGGGGGGGCAAGCATGAAGGAAAGAGGGAAAAGCTTATAGTTATCATTTGAATATTACTTTTGGTAAGAATATTGAGTCTACTGACTGATTCCTAATGGAAAAGACATTAAGCTGTAGTTTTAGAAGGGTGGTACCACAGCATACACCCTTAAAATGTGGGCATAGTCACACCTCTGGATCCAACTCATAAGTGGGAGTACCAGTTGGAGAGTAGCCCAAAGAATATACTAAATATGCATTATTTAATTGAAACCTCACACTAATCCTGTAGGCAGATGCTACCAATATTATTGTCCCTTATTTCCAGAATAGAAAATTGAGACTCAGAGAAGTTAAACCATTTGTACAGGGTGCCATTGTTGGTAAGGGCCAAAGGTAAGATTTGAACCTTGACTTTTCTGACTTCCCATTCAGCATTCTATCCACTACACTATGATGCTTTACTGAAGAGACATGAGGCTTAGTTGGCTTCCTTGAAAAGCAAATTTACTTGTAAGGGATATTCCTCTGAAACTCTTTTTCAATGTACTTTAAAAACAACATACCTTCTAAATTTTACATTCAGAAATTATGAAGAGGGAACTGAAGAAGAGGGGATTTTATGGGAAAGGATTATTCATAGGGAGTTAAAAGCCTTTATGCTTTATAGGAGCTCTTAGGAATGAAGCAAATCTAGTATTCATTTATAGCCTAATTCATTTATGAGTTGCTGGGAGATTTCTTCAATATAACCTCAGTTCTACCTCTTTCTGAACCCTTCAATTGCCCCAAGGCTGTCTTTGTCAGAAAGGTGAATTTCCTTTTGAAGAGCAATTTACTAACTTTTGTTGTTCACTAAGCCCATTACCATGACTGTAAAAATGTTCAAATATTTCAGGGTATGTCTTTCCTCTTCTGTTGTGAATATAAAGATGGGGACATCTATGTCTAACTGAGCCTGGCCCCCAGTCACAAGCATGCTCTTAGAAAGAAAAAAAAATCCCAATGAAGTGAAAGAAATGAGATTTCTGTCACCATTTCCTTGCCATTCAACCTGACTGGGTTTTGTACTACAAGTGTTTTTGCAGAAAACAACAGTTTGAGGACATTCCTCATTTTATATTGACTTCAGAACTAGGTGGGATATTGGAAATCGTCTAAGGAAAACTTTTTATTTGATGGGGCTCATGAAAAGTCAGGTGACTTGCCTAAGGTCACACAGCTAGTTGTAGGACTGGGTTTATAATTTAGTTTTCCTGACTCTCAGGGCTCTTTTTATTATTTTCTTTCCATTGTCATGACTACACCAGAACTGTTTTGAATGAATTGACATCTATCTTATTTTTAAAGATTCCTGAAGGAGACACTAGTGCTTAACCAACCTTATTGTCAGGAAGGAATTATATCCATCCATATACAAATTAAGCCAGATTCTTCCTAATTCATTTTCAGGAGAGATGCTGTCATTGGCCTAGTCAGTTTAGTCACTATGGGTTGAGCATATATGACTATGTTTAACTTTTATTGCTGCTGTTTGGATCCTGACATGATTTCACCAATGTGAAGACCTCCCAGAGTGGAAACTTCCTCTAGCATTGTAGACTGGCAATCCTTCTCTAATTTGTTATCTTGGAGGGTTGTCTGGGAACATAAATGCCTTGCCCAATCAATAGTCATTTATTAAACCAGGTATCATGACAGATACATATGATAAAAAGACAACAGTGAAATAGCCCCTACCCTCAGGAGCTTACATTCCAATTGATAACACACGCACACACACACATATATACATACACATATATATATGTGTATGTATTAAAAATTAAACATAAAACAGATTCAAGATATTCTTGAGAGGTAAGTCAGTACCAGATTGGGGGACCAGAAAAGACCTAATACTAAAAGTTGGTTTTTCGTTAGGGTTGTAACAGAGAACCAAAGATTTCTAAAGATAAAAATGAGGGGGAAATTCAGTCCAGAAATGGGAGATACATAGTACAAAGGCACAGAAGCATTGCTACTGATTGAGTCAGAATTTAATAAGTTAGTGCTCTGGAGTTTTTAAGCTAAACACAATTACAATACAATACTACTGTAGTTGTAATAATAGCTAGCATTCATATAACACTTAAAGTTTATGAAGGGCTTTATATGTTAACTCAATCCTCACAATAATTCTGTAAGGTAGGTGCTATTATTTTTTTTTTAAAGATGAGGACACTGAGGCATAGAGAGGTTAAGTGACTTGAACAGGGTCAATCAGTTAGTAAGTGCCTAAGATAGAATGCAAACTTAGGTCTTCCTAACTCTAAGTCCTGGGCTCTCTCCATTGTGCTACCTAGTTCTATAATAATTACTGTTGCTAGTATACTAAAAAATTCTATAATATATTGTACTATACTTTGCTACACCACACCACACCATACCATGCCAATAACAATATGATGTTTTAAATTATTATTTTCCTGCTCAAGAATCTTTAGAACCCTATTTTGCCTCTCAAATACATTATAAATCCTTGCATTTGGCATTGAAGGATTTACACAATTTGGCTCCAGACTACTTTTGTATACCCAATTCATATTCCTCTTTCTCACACACTTTATGGACAGTTAGTACAATGTTAAAATGTCATGTGTAAAAGAAAAGCAAGAAGGCCAATTTGGCTGGAACATGGAGTACATGAAGGCAAGTCAAAATGGAAAGGATCTAAAGGTATTAACCAAATATTCTCTCATCTCTGGATTCTTTGGATTCTTCTGTCTCTTAGGTTTCCTGTCTGTCTGATTTTCCCTTCTCATCATGCCCTTTGAGCATGATGGCTCTGCCTTGGGACTGTTTCTTTTTTCTGCCCCTCCAATCTCTCTTTTTCGGTGACCTCATCCTAAACTAAAACCCTATATTACCAACCGCCTATTAGATATTTCATACAGAATACCTCGGAGCAACCTCAGATTCAGTCAACATATCCAAAATAGTATACATTATCTTTCCCCTGAAAGACATCCTGAAAATACCCCTAAAGGTACCATTATTTTCATATGCAGATACTTTATTTCCTGAAAAGGGTAGAAAGAATATATTAATGTGTCTTTTAAAGCAATTTGAGGCAGTTTTGAGGAGCTGAGAGCAAAGAGTTACTCAGTTTAATATATCATGAGAACCTGTTTGAAAGCGTTGACAAGGGTACCGATGAAAGTAAAGAAGACTGGTTTCAACATATTATGGTCTATCAGCATATTTTACATATGAGTGTTTTCAGAATTTTAAAGGTTATATATAATTAAGAAAATATGCATGAAATAACTGGGGACTATGGGGCAATTAACAAACACTGACTTTGAGAGATATTAGAGAATGGAAGGACCTGGCATGCTGCAGTCCATGGAATCAAGGAGAGTCAAACATGACTGAGCAACAGAACAGCGACAGTCAGCGTCATACATGACTCATAGCAGGTAGATCTGGAAGGGTACTTATGGGTCACATAGTCAAATTCTTTGATTTTTATAAAAGTAAGGAAATTGAAGACTAAAGAAGACACAGGTCATGTCCAAGATCACATAAGTAGTAAGGTGTAGAAACAGGATTTGAACTCAGGCCCTCTTACTTGAACACTCTTTCTAGTACGGCTACTTTATCTCTCTCTCTCTCTCTCTCTCTCTCTCTCTCTCTCTGACTGTGCCAACAAAACATCTCCTCGGCTGAGGGTGGGAGAATTTTCTGCATTTTTCATAAAATCATCATTGCCTTTTTTAAACAATAGTAGAAACAGAGTCTGGAAACTTTTTTTCTTATTCATATTCTTCATACCACAGCAGTTAAAAATATAGTCTCAGGTCTGTCCATAGATATAGGCTTTCCAACAGAAAAATCTATCACCTAAGATATATTCTTGAGCTTTTAGTGATTTTCCCTTCTTGCTGCTCAAAGTTAGTCAGTCAACATGTCTGTGAACTTATATTGCCGAGCCTTATACTAGACAGTTTAGGGGGAATACAAAAGAAATAGATAACATGATTCCTGTTCTTGAGAATGATATATCTCATCAGGAAACTAAAATGTGCACGAAAGGAAATAACATTAAAAAGCAGTATGACGTGTCCTAAGAGGGAAGGAAACAAACATTTATCAAATATCTACTATGTGCCAGGCAGGGCAGGTAAGTGGTGCAGTAGGTAGAGCACTGGGCCTGGAGTCAGGATGATCTGAGTTCAAACAGATAGAACAGAAACAAATTAAGAGGTATGAGATGGGCGCTGAATTAAGTGTATGATACAGAGTTTATCACATGATGCCTTGGATGGCATTGTTGATTTTTGTGGAGTTTTCCGTCATTCATGTCTGACTCTTCATGAGATGCTGGCATGTTTTGGCATTTTCTTATCTAGCACATTTTACAGATAAGGAAATTAAGGCAAAAAGCGTTACACAACTTGCTCAGGGTCACACAACTAGCAAGAACTGAAGATGAATTTGAACTCAAGTCATCCTGACTTCAGGCCCCTCAATCTATCCATTGCTATTCAAGTGATCTGAATAAGGCTACTCCCTCTCCTCCCTCCCCCAGTCTACATGATCAAATGAGATTTTTGTTGTTTAGTAGTATCCATAACTTTGTAATCAAATGAGATAATTTGGTTTTTTTTAAGCACAATGCCTTCTTTGTAGTAGCTGTTAGATAAATGCTTATTCTCTGCCTCCTGCCATGAAAAAAAAGAACCACCTAAAGACATCATCAGGGACAGCTAGATGGCCCAGTATATAGAACACCAGCCCTGGAATCAGGAAGACCTGAGTTCAAATGTGACCTCAGACACTTACTAGCTGTTGGGTTATTTAGCCCCTATTTGCCTTAGTTCCTCAACTAAAATGGAGACATATTGAAGAAGGAAATGGCAATTCACTTCAGTATCTTTGCCAAGAAAACCCCATGACCAAAGTCCTTGAGGTCTTGTAGAAATGGACATAACTGAGTAAGAAAACAAAATGCCAGGCATTGTGCTAAAAGCTTTACATTTATGTTATTTGTTCCTCACAACAACAGTGGGAAGTAGGTACTATTGTAATAACAATTCTACAGTTAAGGGAACTGAGGCAAATGGAATTTCAGTGATTTGCTTAGTGTCTGAGTATAGATTTGAACTGAGTTCTTCATGCTTTTCACTGTACTATCTGCTAGGCACTGTGTTAAGAGCTCAACAATAAGTGTAGGAATTCAAAGAAAAAAGATAACTCCTATCCAGATGGGAGTTGGGAACATATCACACATCAGGGGGAAGAGTAAGACCATAAGGAAGCTCTTGAAGGATGGGGATGATTTTAAGTACAAGTGACAGATGACATAAGATGACAGGCAAGAATGACATAAGATCACACACCTAGACATGGAAAGAACCTTGGGAGTAATCTAGTCCAATCTCCTCACTTTACATATAAAACAACTGAGGCTGAAACAAGTTGAGTGACATTTTCCAAGGTCACAAAGGTAATAAATTGGAGAGCCAGAATTCACATAAAAATCCCATGATTCTAAATTCCACACTCAAGTTCAGTGACCTTTCCATTGCAATACTCTTGAATAAATGCATGGAAACTGGAAAAAAATAGGAATATTCCAGTTATGACAATAGACCAATTTAGTGTGATTAGAATCTTCATTTAAGAAAGCAGTAGTAAGGAAAGGTATCAGAACAAGATACTCATTCTCTTTGCTCTTTGGAATTTTTTTTTTTCAATTTAAGGACCTCAGTGTTTGAGAGCAGCAATAGATTCATTGCCTTATTTATTTGGTGTGGAAATGAACTTGAACCTATTAGTTTGTGGATGGTTTTTAAGGGCCAGGGACTTACCCTGGAAAGCCTACTCTTAATGTTTATATTTTTAGCTTCAAATGACATTTCTACTCATTGAGGTGCCTACTGGGGAAAGTTAAAGAAATATTCTTGCAGTAACCCAGGCCCTTTTCCCTTTATAGCCAAATGCAATTCTATGTTTTTCAGCATTTATCTTAAAAAACTACTGGCTGTATAAAAAGGATGAACCTGATCATGAGCTAGTTTTTTTCTGCCAACTATTTCACTTTACTACAACAAACACTTATTAAATACTTCCTATATGCATAAGTATAGAGGAGAAATGCTGAAAAGTTATTGACAAATGTTTCATTTATGACATTATATGTAGGCCCTGTGATAGACCTTTATGTCTGTTGCCTAAGCACCAGCCAATTTGTCATAATTTTTTTTGACTACAATAACTCCTAAAAACCATTAGTGGAAGGAGTACCTATATGATCAATGTCACAGATTTTTAAAGTAGACAACTGTAATAAGATAGAGGTCACAAAGCAGAACACAAAAGGATTTGGACCAATTATGTAGTAAGAGTAAGAAACAACAGATTGGTAGCTCAACTATGAAATTCATTTTCCTAAGGTTCTAAAATAATTGGAGGAAGTCCTTTCAAGGCATTGAGAAGATCTTCAATGGCAAGCATGGGTTGTAGTCTACATCAGTGCAGGGTATAACTGTAGATCTACCAAAATACCAAAGCAATAAGTTTACTCTTTGGCATGAACAATGGATGTATTGACATTTAGTCAATTATGAGCTCATAAATTTTGATCTGAAAAAGAATTTAGAGATTGAGTCCAGGCCCTTCTTTTACAGATAAGAAAAGTAAAATTGACAATTTAACTGATTTATTAACATTAATAAATAAATGTCTGAGGTAGAATTTGGTAGGTTTTCTTGACTCCAAGTCAAGCATAATATTCACTATCCCACATAATTGTTCATATCACATCAACTTAAAGCAATCTGTTTCACTTTGAACTCCTAGTTGCAGGGGTTGCCACAAATATTAAGATTTAAGAAGGAGGAATTATATTTGACAGTTGGGAAATATAAAGACGTTATTCAAAAATAGAAAATATTGCTGAAGTAGAACTACCAATCATTTGAAGGCTATATGATAAATTTAAGACTGAGGTTATCTGTAATATCCATATCATTTAAAGATGTATAGAATAAAAAAATTCATATATGCATTTTAACATGTATGATCTCTCCTTTGATGCCACCAGGGATGCCAAATGGTCTGAGCAGATGGGAATAGTGATATGAATTGCACAGAAACTTGGATGAGCTGAAAGTCACCAACTAAAAGTTTCTTTTAAGAAGGAGGGACACTAGACTTGACCATCTGTCCTGCTTCTGTGACCTCCAGAGACTTGGGCATGGTTTTCTTTCATGTTGATACATGTTAAGAACTGTTGGGCCCTTTCAACTACCCTGCAGTTCCAAACCTTAGGACTTGGGCTTTTCTAACTCCCTGGCTGATGAGCTTTCTCATACGTTTTGTCTCCCTCAATTAGGGCATGAAATCCTTGAGAGCAGAGATTGTTTTGCTTTTTCACTTTGTATAACCAACATTTAGTATGGTCTTTGATATGTAGAGGTACTTAAATATATTTTCATTTTTTAAATTCATTCATTCTTTTATACATTCATTAGTCTATACTAAACCATGATGGAGATACTTTAATTATAAGGCATATTTTCTCCTTTTTAAAAATCCATTCCAATTTAGTGTTAATTTTTATCCTTTATCCAATAAATTGGTCATCTGATTATACACAATTAGCTTATTTGGAAATTACCTACACATTGATCACTAGTTATTTCTGTTAATTTGAGGATACTTTGTCAGTACTCACCATGTCCACAGCCTCCTCACTCTCTTCTTGAAGAAAGTTGTTGTGATATATTGACATGAGGTTCTTTGTAATTTATAAGCCTTTAGGCTCTTTTTTCTTGATCTTAAGCCAAATTTTCAAACATACATTTTTTGTCATTCTCCCCTTGTATACACTTTTGCCTAGAAGCCACTGGATATATATGTATGTGTGTATATATATTTTGCACATATGTATACATTTTGTACATATATACACATGCATATACACACATCCATACATACACACATATATATATCTACTATAAGTCATATTGTTCTGCATATGCTTCCTCATGTATTGTAACAAATGTTGGCACGTAAGATAAAATTATCATTAAAAGTAGTTTGAAATGCTAGAGGTTTTTCCTGTTATTTATAACTCCACCCACAGAACCCTACATTAACCAAAAATAATTAAGCAAAATGGACACAACCAACCAATTTGGCAGAATATGTCGCATTCTTCTACTGGAATAAGGGAAATGTGATTCACTGTCTGTTCTCTGGTACCAAAATTGGTCATACAGTAAGTAGCTAGTGCTGTCTTCATGGTGGTCTTTTTCTTTATGTTTACCATAAAAAATGATCAAATGTCCAGTACCTCTTGTTGCATGATGAAACTAACTGTGCCAAATTTGTTTCCCTCTCCAGGGAGAACATTCGAGCCTATAGCCCCATCCCCTCCACAATCCTAGATAAAACCTTACTTGACCCTGCCATCCCTAATAGCCGTTGTCCAATATATTTTCTTCCTCTCATGACTAAACTAGTTGAGAAAGTAGTTCTTTAAGAAACTTATATCTGTGGGGAAGATAATTTGTAAATAATAAGGAATATACAAAATATATACAGAGCAGATGGAAGGAAATCTGAATCTTGAACTCTCTTTTGAACCCATCTATAATCTGACTTCTCATTTCATTTGTACCCTGAAACTTAATTCTCCAAAGTTACCAATGCTCTCTTAACTGCCAAATCTAATGGCCTTTCCTCATATTTCTTTCTTTTTTTTTTCTTTTCAAATAAATTTATTTATTTAACTTTTTACATTCATTTTCACAAAATTTTGGGTTCCAAATTTTCTCCCCATTTGTCCTCTCCCCCCACCCCAATACACCAAGCATTCTAATTTCCCCTATCACCAATCTGCCCTCTTTTCTATCATCCCTTCATTCCCTTGTCCCCATCTTCTCTTTTGGCCTGTAGGGCCAGATAACTTTCTATTCCCCATTACCTGTATTTCTTATTTCCTAGTAGCAAGAACAATGCTCAACACTTGTTCCTAAAATTTTGAGTTCCAACTTCTCCCCATCCCTCCCTCCCCACCCATTCCCTTTGGGAAGGCAGGCAATTCAATATAGGCCATATCTGTGTAGTTTTGTAAAATGACTTCCATAATAGTCATGTTGTGTAAGACTAACTCTATTTCCCTCCATCCTATCCTGCCCCCCATTGTTTCTATTCTGCCTTTTGATCCTGTCCCTCCCCGAGTGTTGACTTCAAATTGCTCCCTCCTCCCATTGCCCTCCTTTCCATCATCCCCCTCACCCTGCTTATCCCCTTCTCCCCCACTTTCCTGTATTGTAAGATAGGTTTTCATACCAAAATGAATGTGCATTTTATTCCTTCCTTTAGTTGAATGTGATGAGAGTAAACTTCATGTTTTTCTCTCAGCTCTCCTTTTTTCCCTCCACTAAAAAGTCTCCTGCCTGCCTCTTCTATGAGAGATAATTTGCCCCATTCCATTTCACCCTCTCTCCTTCCAATACATTTCTCTCTCACCATTTACCTTCATTTTTCTATGATCCCATCCTATTCAATTCACTCGGTGCTCTCTGTCTCTGTGTGTGCGTGCATGTGTGTGTGTGTGTGCGTGTGTGTGCACACGTGCACGTGTATGTGTGTGTGTGTGTGTGTGTAATCCCACCAACAATCCAGATACTGAAAAGTTTCAAGAGTTACAAATATTGTTTTTCCATGTAGGAATGTAAACAGTTCACCTTTGGTAAGTCCCTTATGACTTCTCTTTGCTGTTTACTTTTTCATGCTTCTTCTCATTCTTGTGTTTGAAAGTTAAATTTTCTTTTAGCTCTAGTCTTTTCATCAAGAATGCTTGAAAGTCCTCTGTTTCATTGAAAGACTATATTTTCCCCTGAAGTATTATACTCAGTTTTGCTGGGTAGGTGATTCTTGGTTTGAGTCCTAGTTCCTTTGACTTCTGGAATATCATATCCCATGCCCTTGGATCCCTTAATGTAGAAGCTGCTAGACCTTGTGTTATCCTGATTGTATTTCCACAATACTGGAATTGTTTCTTTCTAGCTGCTTGCAAGATTTTCTCCTTGACCTGGGAATTCTGGAATTTGGCCACAATGTTCCTAGGAGTTTCTCTTTTTGGATCTCTTTCAGGCGGTGATTGGTAGATTCCTTGAATACTTATTTTGCCCTCTGGTTCTAGAATATCAGGGCAGTTTTCCTTGATAACATCATGAAAGATGATGTCTAGGCTCTTTTTTTTGATCATGGCTTTCAGATAGTCCCATAATTTTTAAATTGTCTCTCCTGGATCTATTTTTCCAGGTCAGTTGTTTTTCCAATAAGATATTTACATTATTTTCCATTTTTTCATTCTTTTGCTTTTGTTTGGTTATTTCTTGGTTTTTCATAAAGTCATTAGCCTCCATCTGTTCCATTCTAATTTTGAGAGAACTATTTTCTTCAGTGAGCTTTTGAACCTCTTTTTTCATTTGGCTAATTCTGCTTTTGAAAGCATTCTTCTCCTCATTGGCTTTTTGAATCTCTTTTGCCAATTGAGTTAGCCTATTTTTGAAGGTGTTATTTTCTTCAGCATTTTTTGGGTCTCTTTTAGCAAGGTGTTGACCCATTTTTCATGCTTTTCTTGCATCTGTCTCACTTATCTTTCCAGTTTTTCCTCCACCTGTCTAACTTGATTTTCAAAATCCTTTTTGAGCTCTTCCATGGCCTGAGCCCACTGAATATTTATTTCGGATGTTGGGGATACAGAGGCCTTGACTTCTATGTCTTTCCCTGATGGTAAGCATTGTTCTTCCTCATCAGAAATGAAAGGAGGAAACATCTGTTCACTAAGAAAGTAGCCTTCTATGGTCTTATTTTTCCTCCCTTTTCTGGGCATTTTTCCAGCCAGTTAATTGACTTCTGAGATTCTTCTAGACCCCCGCCTCACCTCTAGATCTGCCCAGCTAGTGCTTGGGGTCTGAGATTCAAATGCTGCTTCCCAGCCTCAGGGCTTTCAGCGGGTGTGGGGGGAGCTGCTTTTCAGTGTGTGATTAAGTTCAGGTTCTCAGATGGGGGTAGGGCTGCCACACGGGGCTCGGTTCCCTCAGGGGGTTTACATGAAGATCTTCAATAATGGATCTGAGCTCCTTTCTGCTTTGGGAGCTCCTGTCCTCTGCTGCCTCTGCTGCTGCCTCCCAAGGGGGCCTGAGTTATGAAGACACCCCGCTCCCCTCTCGGCCAGTTCAGAAGTCTCTCTCACTGACCTGTAGTGCCTGTGGGTTGAGGGACCTTCTCGGCCACCAGAGATTCCATCCCTGAAGCCTCAGATGGAAACTAGAGCAAGGAGTTTCTCAAGGATGTATTTTTGGTCTGTTATGTCTGTAGCAAGATAGCTTTGAGAGTTGATGTCTAAAACTTGACCTCTGTATTGATGATAACTCTAGGAATCAATACATGATAATTTTGTGGTTATAAGATAGTCCTGTTTTTACAAGAGAATTTCTTCAAGGGTCAGCTTGTTCTTGTGATGAGGAAAGATAGTGTGTTTTCCTGGGACCCACTCGTGAATAATTATGGGAAAAGGTAGTTTGCCTTACTGGGGCCCACTCATGCTAGGCATAATGTCCTTGGGCTGGGGAGAAAACTGTCAGGGACAGTGTTTTGAAGCTAGACAGAAATGTGATCTTGGGATTGGGGTCCAAGCACAAGCACCCAAGCCATCAGAATCACTACCCTAGTTTGGATATTGATCTTTTCACTGCAGAATTTCAGTAGTCTACTTTCTAGTCTCTTTATTTGAGGTAAGCAATCTTTCTCTACTCCAATCTATCCACCATTTAACTTCTAGTGATTTTCCTAAAATGTAAGTTTAACCATGTCACTCTCCTCCTCAATGACATCAAATAGCTCCCTATAATCTCCAGGATCAAATATAAAGTCCTCTGTTTGACATTAAAAGTTCTTCATGGCCTGTTCCCTTTTTACCTTTTCAAAATGATCCAGCCACCCTGGCTTACTTGATATTCCTTGGTTGTGACATTGCATATATTATCGCCATACCTTTGCATTGGCTGTCCCCCATGTTTGCAATGCTCTGAAACCTCAAGTCTGTTTCTTCACTTTCCAGTTCCTTCAACACTCAGTCCATCCTACCTTCTGAAAAGGGCTTTTCCTGATCTTTCTAGCTGCTAGTGCTTCCCCCTTTCAGTTTACCTTCCAACTGCTCTGTACATATTTTGCATTTTCCTTATTATTACAAATTGTCTTCCCCACAAATACAAGTTTCTTAAGGGTATGGATGGTTTTGGTTTTTATACTTCTGTGCCTGGGTCATTGTAAGTGCTTAA
This sequence comes from Bettongia penicillata ogilbyi, assembly GCA_023548195.1. Classification (NCBI taxonomy): domain Eukaryota; kingdom Metazoa; phylum Chordata; class Mammalia; order Diprotodontia; family Potoroidae; genus Bettongia; species Bettongia penicillata. Next base: position 3,559,536 of record JAJHZJ010000271.1, on the reverse strand, counting down.
TAACTGTTTATTAATAGATTGACTAAAGGAGTTCTATTTTGATTGGGGGTCAACTTCCCCATATCTTCTGGTTTCATTAATAGGAAGAATGTCAAAATTGATATTATTACATCAGTAGCCTATATTAATTAGTAGACAAGGATCTCATGTTTAGAGTAACCAGAATTAAATTAAAGGTCTTTGGCAATCTAAAAATGATATTATTCTCAGTACCATTTGCTCCCATACATGCCATTTTGCTGCTACCTGAGGCTCATTTTGTACTTTCCTTTGTTTAATGAATTATCATGGTCAAATAATTCATCAAATAGTACCAGACTTACTGGATGATTGCTAATGATTCATTAGGCAACCCTCCTAGGCATCCTTGCATTTTACCACAAGGCTACTAGAAACATAACATATTACCCCAAGGGAAGGATACTTTATTACTAAAACTCCAATATCCTTCCAGGTTAGTGGGGAAGATTTTTTTTTTGAAAGTCTATCAGCAGCATCTCTCAAATAATTCCAAAAAGAAGTTGACCACAATAAAAAACAAATTTAGTGGATCCCACCTAGCTGTGGCTCTCCCAGAAACAGTCTTCAGCAGACAATCTTCATTTGCCCAAATTACAGAAAGAAAAAAATCTTGGAAAACATTCAGGGTAGCCAAACACTCTACTCACTTTCACATTAAATCCAGCCCGTACTCAGTTGCCTGATTTATCTTTCTAAAAGCACTTTTTTTCCCATTGTGTTACTCCCACATATGTTCAATAGCTTTTCTTTATAGGGCAAAGTCCAAAGTCCTTAGTGCATCATTCAAAGTCCTCCACAATTCAGTCTCCAGCTTAACTCCAATCACTTACCATCTTTAACTTTCTTTTCTAATTGAACTCAACTCTTACAGTCTCGTATTCAAGCTAGGCTTATCGGCATATAAAAGTCTAGGTTAAGTTCTACTGACTCTATAAAGTTCTCCCTAACACGTCTCATTGAACTGAGATTACTTCCATTTCTGAAAGTACGTATTGTTCATGTCATCCATTTGGCAGCTCATCAATTGCTGCTTTGACATCTCTTTTAGTCTTAGACTGATATTAATCTATTCATTATTAGTTAACAGTTTTTTATGTGGGTTTCTCTTCCCAATTTAATTGCAGTCTCCTCAGGTACCATGACTTATAGTTCGTTGTATTTCTGTGGTGTTTATTTTGAGTGTGCATTTTGAGAATATTTTGAGAATAGTTAATAATCAATCAATACATATTGTTTGTTGTGGCAATGATTTTGCTGAGTCCCAGAGGGCAGAGTTAGGAGGAAAGGCTGGACATTGTAGAATGGCAGATTTTATTTTTCAACAAAGTAAAAGTACCCAACAAAACGTGGAATGTGATACCTCGGGAAGTCGTTGGTTCTTGTCATTAGTAGTATTTGACTGAAGTTTGGTTAATCACTGTCTGCAGACAATATAGAAGCAGTAATTGTTGATTTCGTGTGTGTCATGGATCCTTTTTTACTCTGGGTGAGGACTTTGTACCACTTCACGGTAATGTTTTGTTTTAAATATGTAAAATTCAAAGGACTTCAAAGGAAATCAATCATATCGAAACACAATAATCAAAACTCTATTTGTACCCACGCATTAAGAAGTCCTGTCTATCAAGAGAAATTTTATAAAGGTACAGGATGGAATAGATGATCATTGAGGTCTACCAACTCTGAGATTCAATGGCTGTGTGAAATTCTGCTTTGGCTGGTTATGTTCTCCAAATGGCCTTTGCCTCGACTTAAGAAGGGCAGAAGTCAAAGAAAGCATCAAATAAAAGAAACCAAATATGTCTTCTCCAAAATTTTACCTGGGTCCTAGCCTCATGACAGGGTAGGGGTTCATACTCTTGGATTTTATGCCTCTAGTTCCAAATGATTGGGTGCTTCTTTTCTTGGCTTTGACAATTTGGGGAATTGCAAAGCTCAGGAGAAGGTGAGATAAGATGCTTGCAACAGCATTTAAGAAAAATGATGTGTAATATCCACTTTATGGCATCTAAATTAGGTCTTTCCTTAGCTGTTCTCCTGGGTGATACCCACCTCTAACTTTAATACAGCACACATGCTTGTGCTCATCCTTCATCCTGTCACCAAATTTAATAAATACTTTGTTTATTTTTATCTGGTGTGTCCCTTGTTAGATTAGTACGTATTTTATATTTCTTATTAAATGGCAATGGTTATTTCTGAAGGCTGATAATTTACAGCTTTGCTGCTAGAGAAAAAGTAGGGTGGGAGAAATAAACCTTTTGTTTTATTATGCTCTGGGAACTGATTATGGGTATAAAAGAAATAAAACAACTCATACATCCAGCAGAGCTTATTGTATTATCAGGTAATACACCTGCCTGTCTGATAAATAGGACTCAGTGGAACAGTTAATAAAAGGCTGGGAGTTATTTGGTGCTGAAATACAACAGGCTAAGGCAACTCAAATGTAGTCTACACTCCTTTTTCTGTCACCAGGAAAAGCACAAAATTCAAATAGTGATTGAAAGAGATGTGCTTTTGTCCTCAGGACAGGGAACAATGACAGTTCATGTCTGAAATTTAATCTTTCTAAGATTCCAAGCTTGGCATTTGGTGATAATTCCAATTTTGTCTAAGTCTGAAAAAAACACATTTGTATTGAAATCAAAGATGTTGACTTTGGGCATGGAAATTTGTAATAAAAAATTTTAGTAATTTTTCTTTGATGCTTTAAGGTTTTCAAAGAATTCTCCTCACTACAACTCTGAGAGGCAGGTAGTTGCAAATAATATTATCACAACTTGGCCAAGTTTACACAACTAATAAGTGTATGAGCTAGCTTATGACCCGGTCATATTCCGTTTCCAAATGCATTGCTCACCAGCAAGCTGCTTTTTGGAGTTGTACATAGAATTCTAAAGCTGCAAGGAACTGTGCAATAACGATCAATCCAGAAGTATGAGATGGCCAGTAGAAAGGTACAGCAAGGAGACAGAAGTGGGAGTCAAAAAGAAAGCCAGTTTGGCCAGAGGAGCAGCTAAGCCAGTTCCTCTGCCATGCCGGGTGTCTTTGGGGGGAAAGGGAGCACACTGCTGTGTCAAGGTGGCTAAGGTGGCAGCGGGGCGAGCAGGGCTGGGTGCCCTGGGCAGTGCTGCAGGCAGACACTACATGCATGAGGAGCTCAAGGACGAGTGGGACTGCAAGAGGCGAGAAACTGGGCCGCCCCAGGTTGGTATTGCTGGAGCTCAACTTCCTGCCTACCACGGATACAAAACTGATGAAAACAGCGGCTCCTCCCAGCCCGGGACACCTTGGAGGTTGGTGCCCAACGGAGCATCTTGCGGAAGGGCATGACCTCCTTTGAGCGATACGTGGCCCAGCTTAAATGCTGTTGCTTGGAGTACAGGAAGCAGCTCCCGAGGCGGCCTACCTGCACCAGCCTCCCGACCTCAGTGGGATCTTCCCGCTGTCCCAGAACTCATGTTCGAGTGCCTCACCAAGCTTGTGCCGTTGCCTGACATGGACATCCAGTCCAACGTCTGCACCAAACACCCCGTGTTCTTCGAGCATGGAAGGAAGCTAAAGGTAGGTGATCCCGGCCAAGGGAAACATTCCTTGTGAGAGCTCCACGTTCTTCACTGACATTTTGCTGGACATGATAAGGGATGAGATTGCTGGCTGCATTGAGGAGGTCTGTGAAAAGATCCACAGGAATTCTTTACTTCCCCACCCCCAAGAAGATTGAATGAGTTCGTCAAGAAAAGAGAAAGAGTCCTGGGCCCCAGCAATTACTCCAGCCTCAAGTGCCCTCAGCAGAAGCCTGAGGGTGCAATCATCTCTTCCATAGAGCTGGCAAAGCAACTCATCGAGTATGCGACGCAGGTGGAGATGATTTTCAGAGCTGGATGTTGAGGAGGTGGGAGTGGTCAGGCTGAAAGACTTATTTTGAAGGGGAATAGTTTGGGTCAATAAATGATGTGAGATCACCAAAAGAAAGCCAATTTGTCTTGGATGCAAAGTGTGTAGGTGGAATAATGCCCAATGATGGCTGGAAATATTGGTTTTTACAGGTTACATACGGTTTTAAAAGCTAAGCAGAGCAATTTATATTGTATCTTTGTGGTAGTCAAAACCCCTAGCAGTTGAGCATGGGCATCACACGGTTAGATTTTTCACTTAAGGAAAATGACTTTGGCAGCAGGGTAGAGCATGGCCAGGAATGATGAGAAACTGGGAGTGCGGAAGCCAATTAGGGGGCTCTTTTCAAATTGAATCTAGAGGTAATATGAACTTAGACTAAGGTTGTGTGAATGGAGGGGAGGGGCCAGATGGGAGAGATCTTATGTAGATAGAAATGGCAAGGTTTAGCAATTGATTGGATGTGTGAGGTGAGAGAGAGTGGAGTGTGCAGGATAACGCTAAAATTATGAACCTGGGAGACTCACAGGATGGTACCTTGAATAAAATAGGGAATTTGAGAGGAAGAAAAGAGGTGGTCTGGGATAAAATAATGAGTTTAATTTGAACATGTTGAGTTTTATTGCTGGGCTATCTATTTTGAAATGTTTAATAAGTGGTTGATGATGAGGGTCTAAAGTACAAACTTTCAAAGAGGTGGTAATCCCTGAAATGAGCGTAGAAGGTAGAAGGTAATCAGTAAATATTTTAAGAGGTAGCTTAGTGTTGTAGAAAGAATATTTAATTTAGAATACTGAGACAGAATATATGATTTAGAATACTGAGACTCTGGATTTGAATCCTGACTGTTCACTGAATTGACTTTGGCCAAGTCACTTCACGCTTTTCAGCCCCATTTCCTTCATCTCTGCTTTGGCTAGAGTGTTGAGAAGAAAGTTATGTTCAACAGTGTTCAATGCTATAGAAAGTTTAAGGGAAGAAGAGGACTCTGAAGTAGCCATGGGGCTTGGCAATTGGTTTACTAATGATTGTGGAGAAAGTTGTTTTAGTAGAGGGAGATCTTAGGCCCTTAGATTTAGAGGTGGTAGAAATTTGGAGGTTATTTAATCCATTCCTCTCATTTTATAGATGAGGAAACTGTGATGCCTTGAGGTTAAATGCCTTATTCTAGGTCTCACGGTAAAAGGCAGAACTGAGATTTGACTCCAGGTCTTCTGACTTCAAATGTCATGTTGTTCTCGGTGAATCACGGAAGAGGCCAGATTGCAAGGCTGACTTTTTGTTCGTGATCCCAATCTATCAATTTTTCCTCAAAGGGTTTTCCCACCTCCATCTCTAACTGGCTTTCATTTCACTAGATTAAATGAGTAAAGAGTTACAACGCCAATCAAAGGAAAAAAATCACAACAAAAACAAAGAATTTGAAGTTTAAAAATAACATGTATACCTGACAACTAGATCTTTTGAAAACAAGACTTCCAACAGCCAAAACTGAATGTGATAATGAATCATACTTTGTTGCTTCAAAGGGAAAGGTTTAGGGAGCTATACACTCAAATATTGTCAACATCTTAATTAATGCATATCCATTCCTTGCTAGTAAAGACAAGAAATGGGTGGCTTGGAAAGTTTTGAAACTTTTCCAACTATTAAAGTACATTCTCAACCTAATCAACATAACATGGAATAAAGTATGCAAAAGGTATATGTAATATGGATTCTACACACAATTAAGTTGCATAGTGGTAAGTCACTGATTAAAATCTCTAACTCAATTTACTCAAAAGAATAATTGTGTTAGACAACTTCTAAGATCTCTTCTAGCTTTTAGATCTACAGTTCTATGATTTAGGGAAGTTGCATTGTGGGAGGGGGAGGATATATTACCCCACTTTTCAAAACTGGAAAATCTTAGTCCTTTCTGAAGCTTTGTCTGATAAGTCAAATATACAGGACAGTTGTCGGGCAGTTAGGTGGTACAGTGGATAGAGCATCAGTGCAGGAGTCAGGAGGGACCTGAGTTCAAATTTTGCTTCAGACACTTGACACTCACTAGCTGTGTGACCTTGGGCAAGTCACGTGACCCCAGTTGCCTCATCCTGGGTCATTTTCAGTCTTCCTGATGAATATCTGCTCACTGGATTCAGATGGCTCTGGAGGAGAAGTGAGGCTGGTGACCTGCATAGCCCTCCCTCACTCAAAGTGAAGTCAAGTGCAAGTCATATCATCATTTCTCTGATGACATGGTCTTCTTCAGCAATGAAGGATGAACACACAGGATAGTTAAGGAAGTAACCTCCTGGCTTCATCATCCATATCTGTTATATTCCACATTTAATTATTCATGTGAAGAACCAGAAGTTTTAGGGTAGGATGATTTAAGGCTCTAGGTAATCTGCAAATCAATTTCAAAAAAAGAACATATTTATGTTCCTAAGTTTATTTCATTTAGACTCATATTAATTACATTAAATTAACTTGGAAGAAATAACCCTGGGTATTAAAGGGAGCCAGTCTGGGATGTTTTGGTGAAAAAAAATATGGTATATAAGATGATTTTGGATAATTGAAATTTGAATACATTGGGGGAAATATGACTTGTAGGGGATCCAGATGGGCTGTCTATCCCAGCTACAACCAGAATAATTACTCAGCTTTCTAATAAAGTTTGCCTTGTAGGCAGACCTCATATCCTTTGTGTCATTTGCCATATACCAAGTAGATTTTAATTATCTTCTTTGATTTTATGAAGAGATTTATAGAGCAAAATCTTATTTCAAAAGAATGCTCAGGTAATAAGGTATTCTATTAAAAAAAACCTGTATAAAGCCAAACTGGACAATGGCTTTTTTAAAAAAAAACTTATTTTGCTGAAATCTCTCTAAGATGTTTAGAGAGTTATTTCTCCCTTATTAAGTAAAGTCCATTGACAATGAAGAATATATTTCTTTGATCACCTGGGATAGGGGTTGGCAAACTATAACCTAGGCCAAATCTTTCTGTTGCCTCTTTTTGTACTGCCCCAAACTAAGAATGTTTTTTACATTGTTTAAATGAAGTAAAATTTTATTTAAAAATGTAAAAAGCACTCTGAGCTCCTGCACTATGGAAAAATAGATAGTGGACTTGTTTTGGTGCTGGGATTGTAGTTTGCCAGTCCCTGACCAATGACATTTCAGGGTGTCAAGAACATCCTTCTGAAAATTAGGTTTATTAAGCAGAACTGAAGACAAAGACAGAGAAAGGATAAATTTTTTTAAAGAACCACTGGTCATTTACTCTTAAAAAGTTTCTGATACTAGCTTGTTTATTGTCATAGAATCATAGACTATCAACATTGAAACTAAATTAATGGCAAGAGTATTTTCCTTTTTTTTCTGTGCATCGTCAGCATAGAACACCCTGTCATATAGTAGATCCTTAATAAATATTTGTTGGATTGATTTAAATTGAAGAAACCACAAATGCCATCAATCCAACCTTTAATGAGACCAAAAATCCCCTCTGCAACATGGCTGACAAATGATATATTTGAGCTCTGTTTCATGGTTTTCACCAATAGCAAGCCCTCTCCCAAAGCAGCTCATTTCACTTTTGAAAGTATTGGGAAGTTTTTTTTCCTTTGGGAAGTTTTTTTCCTTACATTTAGCTTTAACTTGTCTCTCTGCAACTTCTTTCAGTTGCTCTTGATTTTCTTCTCTAAAGTAAAACAAGTTTAATCCCTTTTCCACATAAAAGTACTTTAAATATTATGCAATCCTTTCTTAAAACTATCTTCCTTCCCCAACCAGTTTGTTCAGTCTATCATCATATAGTAGGGTCTATACATTTCTCATAATTTTGAACTCCCTACTCTGGATGAATTCCAGCAAGTTAATGTTCTTCCTAGAATGAGGTAACCAGAATTGAATGCAGTGGTCCAGGTATGATTTGGTGAGAATCGAGTACAGTACAAGTACTTCTTCTTCTGTTCTCAGTGAAATCTAATACAGCATTAGCTTTTTGTCTGCCATGTCCCACTATTAACTTATTTGAGATTTATAATTCACTGTAACTTACAGATCATTTTTTTCCTCTTATACAAAATACTGTCTAGCCATGCCTCCAACATTCTCATTTTCTCTCTCTGTCTCTGTCTCTCTCTCCCTCTCTGTCCCTGTCTGTCTCTCTTTCTCTCTCTGTCTCTCTCTGTCTCTCTGTCTTTCTCTCTGTTCACATTGATTTTTAAGATGAGTTGTAGATCTTTACATTACATTTTTCCCTATTAAACTTCATCTCAGTTTTGGTCCATTGTATTATCCTGTTAATTTCTTTTTTAAATCCCATTTTTCTCATCCATTTTTTTCTCCCAACTTTGAATTATCAGCATACCTTATAAACATGCCTTTTTTTCAAGTCATAAATAAAAATATTGAGAAGTACAGGGCAAGATTCCTGAGGCATTCCTCTTGCAACCTTCCTCCCTTCCCTTCCAAAATAAAGAGTTTGGAGAAGTTCACATTGACCGGGATTAGTGTAGTAAAGACAATTGATTCATCAATGACTGCTCTGGGGGTGCAGTTTTTCCACTCACTTCCAAACTACATAAGTGTCCCATTACCTAGTTTGATTTCTCCATCTTGTCCACAGTGATAGTGTAAAGTACTTTTTCTTTTGTAAGCAGATGATTTGGTGGCTTAAAGGAGCAGAAAAAGTGTGTATAAGGAAATTCAATAAAATCACCTGGAAAAGAAGCATAGTCTCTCAGATAAAATGTTTAGGAGAAATGTAGACTGCTTTGAAGACCTGAAAGAGAGCTGCCCACAGATACATGTACTGAGAGGACATATTTTTTTACCCATTTTGTTTTATTCTGAATGTAGTAATTGAGTACTCCCAGATGCACAGTGAAATATTGAGAGTTGTACATGAAAAGGTAACTATTATGTATACCTTGACTTTCTTTTTAAGTATATGATAAATTCAGCATACTATTTTTTTAAAAATTATTCACCTTTAGTTTTCAACATTCACTTTGATAAGATTTTGAGTTCTAAATTTTTCTCCTCCCTCCCCTTCATCTTCCACAAGGTAGCATGCAAACTGATATAGGCTATGCATGTATAATCGTAGTAAGCATTTCTAAATTTATGTTGTGAAAGAAGAATAAGAATGAGAAAGAAAAAGCAAAAAAAGAAGAAAATAGTATCAGTATACCATTTTCAAAGCTTTGTTTGTCTGTGATTACTTTTGATCTTCCTTCTGTTCTCTTCTGTACATTGCAAAAACATGTCTCAGGGAACCTCTTTTCATGAGCCTATGTCCATAGATTCTACTGCCTGTATTGGTGAATCTGGGGCCATACCTAGACTATAATACAAGGAGATACCTTGTCAGCACACTATGGAAACAGTTATGTTATGTCAACAGTAGCTTCCTCTTTTCAGAGTTGAGGAGTTATAAGATTATCCTACCAAAAAAAAAAAAAAGAATGAAGTTAATTTTGTATGACCTATTTTTGATGAAACTGGGATGGCTGTAAGTAACCTCTACATACCTTTAGAAATGCTCATAAACCACACCTTTCATAATGTATTTTGGTAGTTTGCCAAAAATAAAATTCAAGTTCACTGCTTTATAGTTTATAGATTCTACCTCTTCTGTTTTTTAAAAGTTGGATTTCTAGACATATGATATGTCTATTCAACAATACAGACAGTGGCTCAGCAATTACATTTGTCAGTTCTTTCAGTTCTCTCGAATGTGATTCATCCAGACTTGGTCACTGAAAATAGCTAGATGCTCTAGATGCTCTTACCATCTCTGTAGTTATCATCTGTGTCAATTCCCTATTAACCATTTTTGTTTTATCTTCAGTTCATTCAGATCATTCTCATTAGACAGAAAAAAGCAAGAATAGAATTGTTATTTATCACAATATCACATTAACCATCCTAAGCAACAGCGCTTCTTCTTTTTCTGCTTCTTGACTGCAGCATAACAACAAATGCTATTTTTAGTGTTGTTGTCCGTAAAATTTAGTACTAGCCTCAGCTCATTTTGTATCCTGACACTACAACTACATGACTGTGTTCATCCCAAGTGAGTCTTTGCTTCTATTTTCTATGAATATTTTTTTAAATTCAGTCTTATTTTCAGCTCTAAATTCTCTCCCTCCCATCTCCCCTCTCCCACTGACAAAGAAAGAGGAAAAATGAAACATAAAACTATACATAAAAATATGTATAGTCAAATAAAACTAATTCCTATGTTTTGTTTTTGTTCAGTGACGTCTGACTCTTTGTGACTGAATTTAGGTTTTTTTGGCAAAGATACTGGAGTGGTTTTCCATTTCCTTTTCTAGCTCATTTTATAGATAAGGAATTGAGGCAAACAAAGCTAAATGTCTTGTCCCCGGAGTCACACAGATGGTAAGTGTCTGAGGCTGTATTTGAACTCAGGAAGATAAATCTTCCTCATTCCAAGTTCAGTACTCTATCCACTGTGTCATCTACCTGCCCAATTTCTACATTAATCATTGTAGTCTGAAGGCAGTATTCACAGCACCTAGGGCAGCCATGAATATCCGGGTGAAATTCTGAATTGTGAAATAGCACAGACTCCACATGGAAGACAGAACCAAAACATTTATTCAGACACCGGAAAGCCAAATCCCTCATAGTAACAAAAATCTATACACAGTTATAAAACATCAGCCCCAAGCCTTGCTTCTGTTAGGCTTCCCACGAACCAGTTCTCTTAAACAAAATCACAAACAAGCTCTCTCACTCACATTAATTGCTTCCTTTCCCAGCTCTGGTTACTCTTAGTCTAATGTCCTCTCAGCTTTGCTCTAGCTCTGCTTCTTCCTGCTTTACCCCTTCCTGTTTCAGTGTAACTTGACTCATGTGACTCAGGCTTCCATGTAATTTAAGCAAGTCACACGTGCCTATTAATGAATGGGAAAGGTCTTCCCATTAGGAAGCAAAATTACATTAACAATAAGCAGAAATGCTTTATCAATACATTCTTGTAAAAAAAAAATATACTTCCATCTATACACTGAGTCCATCACTTTTATGTCTGCAGGTAGATATATGCAGGTCTTTTGATAATCTGAATTTGTTGATCAATTTCTTTTGTGATCACATTACTCTTTTTAGGCAGATCTCACTTTTCCTTTCATTGGAATAATTGATGTTTTTGTTTTCAGACTTTTGTGATGGATGCTTCTGATTCTTCATGATCCAACTTTCCCTTTCAAGGATTAGATGAACGAAACCTAACTATCCATTTTTTCTGAATTATTTGAGATCCTTTATTTGGCCCTAGATCAATATGTGGAAGGGAAATTTAGGGATCACCTAATCATTAGGATCATGCTAGATGATCTCAGATGCAATGTAGTCCAATTCTCTATTTAAAAAGTGAGTAAGATTGGAAAAGTGTTTTTCTCAAGGACACATGGATAATAAGTGGCAGATATGGGATTTGTACCTGATGCTTTGACTCCAAATCCATTGCTCTCATCACAATGTCAGGCTGCCATTCTGTAAGAACTCAGATCTCAGCATACATGTATATGTGTACATGTATATATGTATCCATATATATAAATATATTTATATATTACATACGTATTTTTCCATAATTTTGAGAGTCTATTATTTGTGTAGCTTCTACTAAGCTATTAATTATTTTTCCAAAACTCTTCTAGATATCTCATTTCTTTTCCAATTCTTTTCTCAAAGCAGAGGTCAGCGAACTATGGCCCAGAAGCTAATGCTGGTACTCTACCTGTTTTATGTATGGCTTGTGTGTCTAATGATTTTTGTATTTACTCTTGGGATGTTGTTTGCCAGTCCCATTCCTACCCCCTCCCATCTCATTTCCTTTATAATACATTTTTTTAACTCAATTTATTTTAGGAATTTTATTTGAGGCCAACCTGACTCTTTTCTTTTGATAGTGTGGTATTATATTTCACTTATTCCTTTCATTAATTATTAATGGTCAGCAGGCCTTCAAGATGCTGACTGAAATTCCTTGATAAGTATTTTGTTTCTTCCTGGTTGCAGTGTTTTCTCTTTTATTTGGGAACTTGACAACCATATTTCTAGGTGAATCTGATATGGAATTCTTCTTTGGTGTCAATGTGTGGATTTTATAGTCTTTACTTTGGTCATGTGCTTCTTTCTTCTCAAAGTCTAAGGTTGCCCAATTAATTGAAGGCCCTGTTTCTTTTGTGGTGTTCCTTCAAAAGAACACTGGAATGTTGAATTTAAGGGGAATTTAAAGTTATTTAGACTATATTTCTCATTGTTCAAAGAAGGAACTACAGGGAAATGAAATTGATTGCCTATAGTAATGGAACTATTCAGTGGTAGAACTAGGATGAGGACAGTGGCAGAAATCAAACCTAGGCATTCTTATTCCCAGTCCAACTTTTCTTTTCCTGCCACATCAAGCTAGCATTCTTACTTTTAATGAAAGAAAGCAAGTTCCTCTCTGAGAACTGGCTGTAAAATATTATTATATTGTAAATAAAGATTCATAGGAAGTGTTGGCCTCTAATTGTTTGAATTAGGTTGGTGGTGAAAATCATCTTACTTATTTTAGCTGCAGGAAATTTGTAAATCTTTCTTGTCTGAAGGCACTCTCTTGCTTGCTTGATCTTAGAAAAGAGACTCAGCCTTGAAAGCTTAGAAGTTCCAGAAATCTCTACTCATTGCACTGGAAAGAATTTTTAGCAGTTTTGAAGTCCTTTGGGCTTCCACATCAATTATCCTGATCTCCTTTCACAGAACATAAAACTTTTCCAGCAGAAATGAATTGTTTCTAGTGGAGGCTTCACTTCCATTTTGTCTTACTATGTTTTACGCTGCTGATTTCTCTTCACTGCGAAGGAGGCAGGTTTTTCAGTTTCTCTCTTTTGAGAATTCCCAATAGGATGAGTGATGAGGGAAAGGAACATGGAAGGGAGAAGAAAGGGCACTCTTTAGAGGGAGGAGGGGTATATATGGAAGCAGATCAGAAGAAACTTTTATTTTTTAGAAATAGAAATTGTGAACACTTTTCTTTTAGAAAATAACATGGCACTCATCAGAGTGAGGCAGGACTAATAATTTTTTGTCCCAAAAGACATCACATGATGTATAATAAAATATTTTTCTTGCCCCAGTCATCTTTTCATCATTTTCTCACCACTCCTGCTCCCACTTTAAAAGTTCTGTGCATATAATGCCCAAACAAGTGATTTGAAAAAAATTAAGTATAGAAGAGTGAAAATATAAGTGAAAAGTTAAAGAGTGAAAAGTTAAGTATATTGTCCAGATATTTATAAGAATAAAAATAGTTGCTATCAGAGACCACAGTAAGGTGATATGCAGAATTTTATTTTATTTCATTACATTATTTACTGATGGATGGGGCAGATAAAACCCAAGGGGAAGAAGCAATTTCTTCTTCCTGTTTTTACCAATGTTATTAAGTGATAGAGTTGACTATACTCATCAGGTCAGCCAGTGAAAAGTTTTCTTGATTGTTAGCTATACCATGTCGTGTTCTCTGCCTTGGTGATAATTGATAACTCAGCCACTTAGTGGCAAAAGAACACAATAATACAGTAATGCAAGGAGAGTACATGCTGTATTTCTTTTTCACCTATCTAATGACTCAGTACAAAGACCTTATTGAAAGTCCTTTGAAGCCAGGTTGGAGGTGTTGAAGTTATGGCTTCTTGAGAAGTCCTTGCAAGAAGCTAGTATGAACTCAAGTTGTTAAGGAGAAGCCTTAAAGAGCTGGGAGAGGGACTAACATTCTCAGATACAAGGAAATCAGGCAGAAGTGAATATAAAAAAGAACTAGTTCAAGTGAAATGCCAAGTGGTGATGGTGGTATATACATACACACATACGTGTATGTGTGTGTGTGTGTGTGTGTGTGTGAAAGAGAGAGAGAGAGAGAGAGAGAGAGAGAGAGAGAGAGAGAGAGAGAGAGAGAGAGAGAGAGAGAGAAAGAGAGAGAGAGAGAGAACTAGTATGATAAATGTGTATTCATGAAATCAGAACTAAGAAGCTAAGAGTATAAACCATAGAGAAGCTATGGTCAGGGTAGAGAAAAGTTGTCAAACAAGAGAGTGCCAGCAGTGTCCTTTTTGCTTTGTCAGTTTATGAGGCATTTCAACCACTACAGAATTCCCATAGGAACTCAAAAAGTCCCCACAAATTTTGAGTAGTGAGTTAATGATGTCAAATATGCATTACTATTTCAGAAGTGCCGTGAAGACAAAGGCAGAAGAAAGCACATTCACCTTGAGTCCAGATATCTCTAAATGATCCAGTGACCACAAATATCCCACTGTGGTTATGGCTTTGGCCAAACCTCTAAATGATGCTATGAATTTCTCTCTTTACTGTGTCTCAGAGATGTAATGCAAATATGTAATAGTTTGTCTCAGAGAGATGGTAAATTCTCCCCTCTTGGAGCTTTTCAAGTAGAGATGTTAGATAGCCACTTGCTGGTCTGTTATATTGGGAACAATCCTTTACCATATTGGTTGAACTAATGACTGTCAAGGTCACTTTGAACTCTTAAATTCTTGGATTTTATGATTCTGAATGAATTATGGAAAGGAATGCCGTTAATTTTCAAGAACTAAAAATTTAGTAATGCAAATATTGACTTTAGGAACCAACTATCAAGTTTTTTCTCTTAAGAAATGCCAACTATTCCAGGTCTCAAAGAATAATGGAATTAATTCACCCTCTTCATTTTTCATATTCTCAGACTAGTTTAAATTCCTTAGACAAATTTGTTTAATTTTTTTGGAATATGTCTCTTGGAATTTTTTCAGGCCAGTTTTGAGAGCATGTACTGTTAGATACTTTTCCTAGGATGACTGAAAAAGGAATAGACTCTCACATGTCTGGGATTATCTGGTAGTGGTGCTATCTGATGGTAGGTGGATTGATATGAGTTTCTTTGAAGAGCTCCCTTTCAGATTGTTGAATTGTATGAGTATTTTACTGAGTCAACACTTAATTCTCTATCATGGATGATATAAAAGTATAAAATAGGGTTTCTTTGCTCTCAAATTGCACTATGCCTTTATCCAGTTATATGTACAAGATTACTAAATACAAAACAATTATCGAATAATTAAATGCAAATTCTGTGATGCTATCAGTTTAATGAGCATTCAGAGAAAGGGAAAGCTGTGTCTGCTCAAGCAGTTGTTCCTAGCCAGCAGTTCTCAAACTTTCTAGTCACAAGACCCCTTTACCTTCTTAACAATTATTGATGAGCATCTAAAGAGCCTTTGTTCATGTGAGTTATATCTATAAATATTTACCACATTAAAAATAAAAACATCTTAGTATTATTTTGAAAATAATTTTGACACCAAGGATTCTATGAAAGGGTTTTGGGGACCCTAGGAGTTCCTGGAACTCACTTCAAGAACCACTGTCACACACTACACTTACTGTTGTATAAGAGGTGTATGATAGACTTTCTTATCAAAGCTAGAACTTCTGAGTTAAAAGAAACCTTCTATATTATCCTTAGTCTTCTCTAAGAATCTGGATCCACAGTATTTGGAAATTATCCTTCCTGAAGACAGTGAACATGGCAAAGTAGATAGAGAGCCAGTCTTAGAGTCAGGAAGGCCTGAGTTCCAATATTGCCTCTGATGTATGGTAAATGTATGTTTGGGCAAATCCTTCAACCGCTTGCTATCCTAGAAACTAAGTTACGTGCACATTGTTATTTATATGATGAGATAATTTCCATGCCTGGCAAGATGAAATTACAGGCTTAGGTTCCCTGACTCTCCTCAAATAAACAAACTGAAAATACACCCAACTTTCTGGCACCTACATAAGATTAGTTTTAGAAAATATAAGTAACCCAATGTGACATAGACATGGCCACAAATTTCAGTGTTGATCTTTGCACTGGGAGCTTCAAAATTCAAAATTAGACTTGGCTTAACCACCACAGCTAAAGCTAAATGTTAGACTATTTCTGAGAGTTCATTTTTTGAATGAGGAGGGGAGTCTCTGAAGTGCAAAATCCCTGGGGGAAATTTGCTTTAATTCTATATCTTCTTCTGAGATCTCATTCTATTCAATCAGAGACATAATAGGAGTCATAAACTTTAAGCTTAGATCTCTTGAGCTGGAAGGGACTATAGAGGTTCTCTAGCTCAACCCTCCTCATTTTTACAAATAAGGAAAGTGAGGCACAGACTTATTCAAAGTCACAAAGCTCTTTGTTCTGTGAATTTTACAAAAATTGGGCTAGATACAGTGACAATTTTATAATGCTGTTATTGGAGAACAAGACTAGTAACAATATTATAGGCTAACAATATTACATCAGGCTTTAGTTCATGGAGCTCTTATGTTTGGGAGACATATTATGACTACTTATATTCCAAAGCCATGTGACAGCAAATGAACTTTGCCATAATGAAACTATTCAATTTCCAAAGGCATAGTCTATAGCCTTCATTATTACAAATTGCCTTTAACAACATAGTCATATAGCAGAATGGCATTGGAAATTTCCCTTAGTTCAAGTAGCTTGTTTGACTGGTAAAAGGAAGTTAAATGGGTAAGCTCCCAGGGTGCCTATGCACTGTTCTAAGGATAGGTTGTTTCTTAGACTGGGAGAGCTCCTTTTAAAAAGTAAATTGCTAATTTCACAAAGATTGGCTTAGTTTAAACAGTAAAAGAAGTAATTTTAATTAAAATTGCACTGATGTATCATCTGACCTTTGCTGATTGCTTTGTAGATCTAATTTATGAAGAGCAGGAGATGAATAAATTATTAAGCATGAAACAGGTGTCTAAAATAATCAGGCTGTTTGTGGGGTAAGTAAGTTGGATTTTAGTGTGTGTAAGGTAGATTTTTGTTATTCTTTCTTATAGTTTAGTTCCCAGGATCCATGGTGGTAACAATCTCTATTTCCTAGGCTCATGACATATAAACATCTCTGCCATACCCGCACAGTGTTATATAATGATAAATAACATAAACACTTGTGCTTAAAGTGTAAATATCCACTGTGACTAGTCAGTAAGATATAATGGTGAGATAATGTAAACTTGTGAGGCTATTGCTGACAAAATGCCATCTTTATCTGTTGTCCTATAAAGCTGGTGGGCACTGATCAGTGAGTGGGGAACTCTTAGAGTTGAATGCACAAGCTGGAATGTTGATCGTGCCTTGATTGGCCCCCATCAAGGCTTGGGGGAATCTGTGTCTGCTTCAACCAGCCCCTATTGAGGCTTGAGAGGATTTAGGGGAGTGCGCAAACTGTGCCTGTCTCAGTTGACCTCATCAAGATATAGTGGTAGTTGCCTCCCCCATCTTGTTGGCCCCTGCAAGAAGGATGATTAGGGAATGCTATAGGAGTTGGTGCTATTATCATCAGCAACCTTCTTGTGAGAACTAAACTAGAATAAAGTAAGATTATTAACCCCTCTAAAGCTGTTTTCCTGTCCTTCCTGTCTGACCAGATCAAGAGTGAACCTGTGCTAGCAGTCCTCCTGTGTGCTAGTGTTATCTGTCTTACATTGAGAAAGAAGGATAGGGTGTATGCAGGAAAATAGGTGTAAACAGTAATTTGAGTCAATTGTAGTCAGTCTGCAACTAGATATAAAAATGTTCAGCTTACTAAGAAAATAAGACTGTATCTAGGGTGCTGGAGTTAGAGTCCAAGGATCTGAGTTCCAATCTGGTCCTAGTACTTATGTGACAATTGGACCAGTCACTCCAATTCACTGTACTTCAGTTTCCTCATCTGTAAACTAAGGCGATTTCTCCCTATGGTCCCTAATGTCCCTTCAAACTCTAAATCTGTAATCATATTGCCCAAATGTCAGATTTTTGTACAGAAGACATCTAGAGGGTGGTCATTTTTTTCCTTTTTCAAATAAATGCTATGACCATCTTTACAACAAATTTGATCAAAACATAACTGGTAGAAAGACACAGAATATTAGCTAAGGAGTAAAGGTAGAGATCATCATCTGACTTAACTAATTTTGCATATATAGGAAATGGAATCCACAGAGAGATAAAATGACTAGTCCATTATCATTATGAACTGAGTCATCTAAGTTTTCTGCATCCAAATGGAGGTCACCTCTGCCAAATCAAACTAATTAATCATCTTGTCTTCTTGGTGTCTGAGCTCAGGAAACCAATTAGGAGGCTGTTGCAATAATCTTAGATGAGAGGTGATGAGGGCATTGTATTTGTGTGAGTAGAAAGAAGGGGTTGTATGGGAGAGTTGTAAACGTAGAAAAGACAAGATATTAGCCTCTGATACTTTAGTATCAATTAGTGTAGGATCATAAGGATCAAAGATCTAGAATTGGAAGCAACTTCTGAGGCCATCTACTTCAATTCCTTTTTATTTTAATAGATGAGGAAATTGAGGCTCAAGGAGTTTCAGTGACTTTCCTATAGTCTCACAGGTTGTAAGCATCAGAGAGAATTTGAATTCAGGTCTTTGGATATAGTCAGTGCTCTTTCTCCTGAACTGGATTATTTCATTCTGTTGGCATGGTTATCGTTGCTCAGTCATGTCCGTTGTATCTGACTTTTCGTGACCCTATTTGAGGTTTTCTTGGCAAAAATACTGAAGTGAGAGGAAGCTAGGTGTTTGTAAAAGCAAGGAGCTGGACATACACAGGAGGGCCCACTATATAGATTCTTTGATCTGCTTTTCTAAAAGGAAAGCAACTTTTGAGGGGTCAACAATCACTTTAATCAAGCACATGTATCATTCACTTAGTTCTTGGGGAAAATGTCAACACCCTGAACTTCAGAGAAAATTCAGAGAAATCAAAATCAACTGGCATGACTTTCAACTGTCTGACATAAGCAATATATGTATCACAGATCAACAGACAGATCCAACTGTTTGACCATTACGTACATAATACATAGTTATCAGAGAGAGAAGCATCAACATCTGGGTTTTCAAAGCTGGGAGCTCCTTAGAGGCTTCCCAGAGTCTCTTCTGGCCAAACAAACACTTCCAAAGAGTAAGCCCCAAAGTAAAACCTCACCTCAGAGTATTTATACATTTTTCAGAGTCAGAGAGCGTCACAACCCTTGAGAACCAGTGCCTCATTAACAAAACGTGAGGGCCTTCTTACAAATCTCCCCTAATCAAATTCCTCTTAATGGTCAGGCCCATTAATGGGTTGGGAATATCTTTAATCTCTCTGATTAGCATTACTGTGGCACAGCGGACAGAACTGGTCCTGAAGTCAGGAGAATCTGAATTCAAATCCTGCCTCTGATACTAGCTGTGTGACCCTAGGCAAGTCACTTAAACTTGATTGCCTTAAAAAAAAAGGATACTGAACTGTTTGTCATTTCCTTCTCCAGATCATTTCACAGATGAGGAAACGAAGGAAAACTGTTGAATTACTTACCCAGGGTAACACATCTATTAAGTGTCTGAGGTTGGATTTGAACTGAGATCTTTCTGACTCCAGGGCCAGTGTTCTATCTATTGTGCACCTATTCCCATATTAAGGAGTAAAATGGGTAAGTTCTTTTATGGGGAAGGAGGTCTGAGGAAAAGACCCAGACAAAACTTGGAACCCTACCAATGCAGGAGTGTATAAGTGAAACCTCACAGGGTTTGGGTCACTTAATGATTCAGAGAATAGAGAAATAATAGCCAACCTCTATTAGGTGCTTTAAGACTTTCAAATCACTTTATGAATGTATCTTTTGACCTACATAACTACAATGAGAAGTGGTTATTATATGTATTATTGGTCCTATTTAATCAATGAGAAAACTAAGGCTCAGAAAGGTCTCCACTTGCCATTCTAACAAAATAGTAAGTGTCGGAAGAGGAATTTTAACTCAATTCCTTCAGACTCCAGAGTTAGTTCTTTATCAATAAATGCTATACTTTTTTATATGTCATAAGAGTAGGTCATATAATAATGTATATGACACAAAGACCATCTTTGTCTACCTCACAGTTTTTTCAAGGCCTGGGATTGCTTTTTTTAACACCCTTGCTAATGGTGAAGAACAGTGGGTTTTCTTTTTGTTACTTTTTCTCCCTATTTGTTGTACTTTGCATATCCTGCTTCCCTATTACCTGTCTTTAAGATTTGGCTATGTTTTCTTTTATTCAACTGGTAAAATGCAGCAATTTAAAATGGAGATCTTTTCTCTCCTTCGTCCTGAAATCATACTGCTGTCTTGAAGAAAATGCTTGTTCTTTTTTTTTTTTTTTTTTTTTTTTGAGGAAGGCGAGTATTTTGGGCATTTATCTTAACTTGCATTTAAAGCTTTCAAAAATCCCAAATTCAGATCATTCAGTGAAGGAATGATTATGGGTCACTGATTAATTAATCAATAAAACAGTTCAGCTCCAGTGTTAAGGGAAGAAAACATAGAAAACAAAGATAGGTTTCTATCTAACACAGAGTAGATATCTTCATTATTGATCGATCTATCATCTGATCATGTGGATCCATCAGCCAGCTGTAGAGGGACAAGTACCATCACCAAATTTGGTTCCTTATCTTATTTCCAGATGTCTTCTTCCAAAGACCATTTTTCAGCTCCTTTTCAAATGCTAACATCCATAGATTAGTCTTAATAGCTTTTCTCATTAATTGTCAGACTAGAGTAAAAAAATAAGTCTTGGGAGACAGATTTTAGTTTTGTATTCCCCTGATAACATCAAGGTAGTATGCAGTAGCAATAGAATTTCAGCTAACCCCAGAACACAAATCGCCCTTTCTAAGGCGTTTGCCTCTGTTCTTGTAGTAGTAACTATAATCTTGTTACATCTATTTTGACATTTCAGTTAATAGCTATCACTTTTTACATATGATTGAGAATTATTAATGGCAAGGAATAGGAGACATAAAAATATTGCCCCATTGGTAATTTACATCTTTTATACCCAATGAATGGGCAGTGATTAACAGAGTACAGTACAATACAAAGGCAGAATACTAGGGTAGTTAACCCTTTGAGGTTCTGCTCCTCTCCAGTCATCATGGAACCGCTGAAGAGCACAACTCCAAGGGGCTTTGGAAATCAAGTTAAGTCATCTCTCATTTCATATGAGGAGAAAGAGGCTGACAGAGGATCTGATTTACTGCTAATTCTTGTCATTTGTACCTTTACAATATTTCTTGTTCATAACTTCTCTTCATTCACATAACCACTACTTATCCCTGGACTAGTCTCAAGTTTTGCCCCAGTCCAATCTATCCTCCACCAAGCTGCCAGTGATTTTTCCAATGACCATGTCATGCTCCTCCCCTTCCACTTAGTGAACTCCCATTGCTCCCTATTGCCATCAGGATAAAATTTAAAATGCCCTGTATGTTATTTAAAGCCCTTCATAGCCTTGGTCTTTTCCATCTTACTGCTCTCTGCTTACCTTACAATACAGGTAAGACCTGCCTTCTTGCTGTTTTTTACACATGGCTCCCCATTTCCCGTTTCCATGTCTTTTCACTGGCTTGTAGTATTCTTACTTCTCTTCTCCATTTCTTAGTTTTCCTGACTTTCTTCAAGATTTTCTTCAGCTCAAATCTCATCATTTGCAGGAGACTTTTCCTGGTTCCTGCTCCCTGACCCTACCCTTTTCATGCCTTCACTCTGAAATTACCTTCCATTTACTCTGTATATATCATGTTTGAGCATAGTTATTCACATGTGAACTTCCTTGAAGGCAGATACCACATTTTTTCCCCTTTTTTGAGTATCCCTTCCACTTAGCACAGTGCCTGAAACATAGTTAATGCTTAATAAATGCCTTACTGTTAAGGGAGTTTCCCAAGGTCATATATCTACATCATAAAATAATTAGTTCTCCTGAATTTTTCATCTTTTCCTGTTATATCACTTTGGAATTTTTAAAGACGGAAAGCAATCCTGCTTTGGGACCTTTTTTTAATCAAATATACTATCATTAGGGGAGTAAGAACTGGCTGAGACATACAGGGAGCCAGTGCTGCTCCCAAACTATAGGACACTGTTGAATGGATAGGGATGTCAAAGTGGCAGTAGGGATGGTGGCCAAGTTATATAAATAAGTAAGAAGTGTTCCTCTCTGCTGGTTGCTGTTATATTTGGAACTTGTAAACATACTCATTTCAGAATGGAGTAGGCACTCTGTACAATGATGTATCAGAAATCATCCTGGCCTGTATCTGAATGGCTTTATCATTGCAGATGTAGAGCTTACTGGAAAATTGACCTCCTCTTCTAAGAGAGGCAACAATTTTAGCCATAACACATGAGATGCCCAGAAGGGAGAGAAGGCAGACATGATATTCCACCTTCCAGTTGGGATAGGGCATATAAGTGTACTAGGAGAAGTATACAGATATTACAGATTTGAAAAAAATTTCCCAAGAAAACCAGAAAATAAAGTCACATCCTTTCTAACACATGGAAGCTTACTTGGGTCTGACTCTTATTCCATAAACAACTAAGTTTGCCCTAAAGCACCAATGTTGAAAGCAGATTAATAATGCCCTTGAAATGATACTGGCCCTTCCTTCTTCACTCCCTTGCTCAATAAAATTCAGTGTTCCTTTTTGACTCTATGATCAAATGAAGATTTCTCTATTTGGAGTAAACCCTTTAATACATGGCTCCAACTTACCTTTCTAATTCTATTACATATAATTATCCTTCATTGATTCCATAGTCTAGCCAAAAGGGCCCTTCAGCTGTTCTTCATAATGCAATATTTCATCTCCCTTTTTCCTGCCATTGCAGATCCCCGACCTTGCCTAGAATATGTACCCTTCCAACTTTTACTTCTTCAGTCCCTAGTTTTCTTCAAAGCTCAGCTCAAACACTTCCTTCAATATGAAGCTTTTCCTGGTTGCCCCAATTACTAACGCCTTCCTTTATGTCCTCCAAAATTACTTTGTATATATTTTCTCTTTACTTAGCTGACTCTGTCAGGTGTATATACCTCTTCCAGTACAGGATGCCCTCAGGGTATGTATATAGTGCAGGGTGAACTCAGGATAAACACAACAACCCCTCCCTTTTTTTGCTCTTGGCTCATTTACTTATTCATTCTCTCTTTCTGGGTTCAAATGTAGTTTAGTGGGTATGTTCTGGAATGTTCTCAAAAATTACCAAAACTGTAAAAGCTGTCTCTCTAACTGGCTTCCCGTCCACTCTCAGAGAAAAATCTGGTCATTTCTTCTTTCATAGGAAAGTCTGACCCTTCTCGATCATGAAGTGTAGACTTATAACCCTAGACAAAATCAGTGTTATTGGCCATGCAATTTATTAGCAGTATCAAGGAACATAAAAATGTAAAATAGAATGGATATGTAGTGCTCTGGGGAAATAGGGGGGAAGAAAGGAATGATTGACTGAAGTTTACTTTCACCAGTTGCCAGAACTTTTGGTTCAGCCTGGCTTTGCTCTAATCCACTCCAGTCACATGCTTGCCTTCTCGTATTTTCTAGTCTGCAAGTTCATCTGATCACATCTTGCTCTTGTCTATCTGCCTCCCTTGATGCCCAAAATTTGGGTAGCAGTTCTCTCACTCCAAAATTCCACTGAATTCCCAGACTGAGACCTTTTGAATGCTTTTGGACAACCTCATCCAGGAGAGGTCTAACCCATAGATTCTCCATGATGGCAGGGAGTTTCTCCAAAGGTTTTATGATTCTGAGTCTCTGCAATCCTATGAAAGTATGGGAAAAGTAGAGCTCACATGTACACATTGTCTCCTGATAGAACATAAGGTCCCTGATGACCGGGCTAGTACACATTTGGTATTTAATAAGTCGAAATACCCAAGTAAAATGCTGCTTCCAAATGAGTATAATTTTTTGGGATTGCAGTTATTTTCTCTGCTTGACTCCATTGGTCCTTGAAAATTATAGTGCTAATAATTACTGTTTTACTATAACTTGGGTCCCAGTTTGCTCTGATTACTGGGTTATTATCCAAGGAACTACACTGAGTTTGTACAGGAGTGACCTTAATTGCATTCTGTGATACCTTTCCAGCAACTGACTTCTTCCATTCTAGCGACTAAGGAATCAGTGTATGAATTTCTATATATAGTCCAGGTCTGGGGCCATTGATGCTAGAATTTCTGGTAAATAGATTCAATTTTTAGTATTGGTTCCCAGATGTTCAGAAAGCTGCTTACTTTTTCTTTTAAAGGTAGCTAGGTGGCATAGTAGATAGAGCACTGGGCCTGGAGTTATGAAGATCCAAGTTTAAATATGGTTTCAGATACTTCATAGCTCTGTGACCCTGGCCAAGTCACTTAACTACTGTTTGCTTCAGTTTTCTTATCTGTAAAATGGGGATAATAATAGCATCTGCCTCCCAGGATTGTTGTGAAAATCAAATAAGATAACTGTAAAGCCAGTGCCTGGCACATAGTTGGTGCTTAATAAATCTTGCTCCCTTTCCCTTCCCTCCCAAATCTCCCATTTTCGATATTTTCACACATCTTTTGACTATATCAGGAGGAAGGAGTCAGTTAGCTCTACAAGTCTCTTTAAAATGCATAAAATAGAGATGTTAAAGGAAGAAGTCTTGGAGTGGAAGAAGAGAATGACTATTGGAAATTCCCTCTATTTTGAATCAGTAGTTTTTTATACTTTAAATTGGTTCAAACTTCTTGACTGGGCATGATTCTGATGGTGTCAGTTCTGAAAGGAAGACTGAGAAGCTTGTTGCTATGATACCAAGTCATTCTAAATTCATTGCAATGCAATCCCCATTTGTGTTCTTAAAAAATTAAAGCAGCTTTATGGATTTATGTTCAAGTGACTTTAGCAGCAAAAAAGAAAAAAAAAGAAAGAAAAGAAAAGAAAAATTGCCTTATGAATAAAACAGGCTGATATCTTCCTGGTTCCCTGTAAAGTTTTAAAAAACTTTTTCACAGTATTCACATAAAACAGAGGGCATCTCTGTTTTATGGTATGCAGGAATAGGAAGAAATGGATGAAAGAATGAATATATCCTGTAAACATTGTTGTGACAGAACTCCAAATCAATTAAACCCAATATATCCTTACTCAGCACCTACTATGTGTTCCGCAGTGTCCAGAATGCTGTGGAAGATGCAGAAGTATAAGACATGACTCATGTTCTGTCGAAGTACACCATTTCTTGGGAGGTGATAAGGTATACACATATGAAAACAGTAAATTGTAATAAGTGATACATATGATTAAATGTATGTCAGACAACAAAGGATAAAGGAATTCAGAGAAAAGAGTCATCTATGATCCAGGAATGGGTAGATAAAGGTTTTTGGGGGTGGGCTTTGAACTCAGCCCTCTGGTGATGATGATGGATGATGACTAACACTTTAAGGCTTAAATGGTGCTTTATAAATATCATCTCATTTTATCCTAACAACAACTCTGGAAGGTAGATGCTATTATTGTCCCCATTTTACAGATGATGAAATTGAGGCAGAGAGAGGTCAAGTGACTTGCCCACGGTCACACAGCTAGTGTCTATGGCCAAATTTGAACTCAGATCATCCTCATTACAGGTCTAGCACTCTATCCATGGTACCACCTAGCTGTCTTTAAGATGGAAAATATTTGGATACTTGGAATAAGAAAGGAGTGGGTTTTTCAAATGCATGGAATGATATGAGAAAAGATGAGAGTGGGTGGGAATGAACATGGCATATTTGGAGAGAATGTAATAAGGATGCTGACTGGCTAGAGCCTAAGGCTTATATAAAAGATTACTGTGATATAAGTTCTGATTGGTAGGACCCAGTCACATCTACACCTTGCTTATAGTAAATTCTCAGTAACTGATTGCTGAATTGTAGAGATTCTTGAATGCCAGGGACAGGAAGAGACATCATAGTGTAGGAGAAAGAGTGATGGATAGAAGGGAGGAAACTGTGGTACTTTGTTAGAGCCGAATAGTATGTATAATGATAGAGGAAAAGTACAAAGCAGATTGTTAAACAAGTAACACACAGAACCTTACCAAGTGATTTTGTAATTTTTGGGGGGATTTTCCAGTATTATTAGTAGTCCTATCCTGTGACTTTCAGTAAGTCTTCCTGCACCTCCTATTTAAATTCTGTAATTTGCCATGCATATGCACGTAAGAAATAAAAAGATTAGTTCTTCATAAAGAAAACTTTATCTGGTGCATGACATTTTTGTTATGCATTCTATAATCCACAAATGTGTCCACTAAGACTACTACTTTTGGAATATTTAAACAGTGCAATATAGCAATTTGCCAAATATTTCCAATAATCCCAGGACAGGCTTCTTATACCCAATGGGTGGTATCATACCCTGGTTGAAAAACCATGATGTAGGGGGTACTAAGATACAAAGTAGCAAAGGAAAAACAAGTCAGGTGGAATTAATCAGCAATAGTTTCTTAGAGGGAAGGAGTTTTTAAATTGGTTTTGGGAGGAGGCAATAGGCAAGAGAGCAGTGGGAAGGGCAGGGTGGATTACGTATAGGGACAGAGAAAGACAGAGCAAAAACCTCTTGTTATGCAGCCTTGCAGATAATCACACATAGTGTGTGGGCCAGCAATATGCAAGTTCTGCCCACTGCACAGTCTAGGAGCTCCCAAGCTGGCCTTCAGGGTGCAATCCATAGCTGAAAGATGCTTCTTAAAGCGAGTCGATTCATTTTGGCTGTTTTAACAGCTGTTGCTTTGTTTTATGTATGGTAATTGAATGGTTTAAAATTTGAGTACTTATACCCAGAGGTGATTAAATCTTTCAGAAATTGAATAAATAGTGCCATTCACCCAGTGGGTGCTTAATAAATATTAATAGAATTGAATAAAGATAGGAGAAAGGAAGATGCTTTATTTTCTTTTCAGTTTAGCTTGGGGGAGGGAGCTGGCTGATTACTAAGTCAACCTTGGGCTGTTAAATTTGGGGGACCTATTAGCAAAACTAATCTAATATGTCACTATATTTCTCTTGTTGGCTTTCTTTCCCATTCTCCTGTCTGCCAGTGTCCAGAGGCTAGCAAATTTACGCTTCTTTCACTTCTAATTCCTTTGATTCAAAGTCTCTGTCTCCAAAAGTGAAAACCCCATTTTTCCTATCTTCACTTTTATTCTTGCTTTCATGCAGCTCTTTCTTCCTCACCCCTCCCTTTTCTTCTTTGTCTTCCCTTTCCATTCTGCCCCCACCTCACATGTATACACAAATATTATTTCTATTGTCTTGAATAACAAGCATGACCAAGGATATTTCCCAGGGTGCCTGAGCCTAGAATGTGAATTTTCACTGGGAGATCAAATAATTCAGTTCTGGTAAAAGCTGTGTTTCCCCCCAAACTAATGGACAAGTGTCAAGAGATAAATGAGAAGATGAAAGTTTGATTGAAGTTTTTGCCAGGCTCATGATTACAAAGAAGGGAGAGACAAACCCAGTTGAAAATTGCATCAGAGCTTGAGGGTAGCAGACATCAGATAAGATGTCTGGAGCCCCTTTTAAGCTGGGAAACCTATGCCCAACTTGATGGCTTCAGAACCCTCATTCTCAGTTGTCCTAAGGGAATGTCAGTCTTTTTGGGGAATTCATTTCCCAATTATTCTGAGGAGAAGAGTGTGACCTACATTGTTTCTAATTGATTTCCTGATCATTTTTGCTCCAATCAAAATTTTGCTGTTTTGATACCGTTTCTTGCTTGTGCATGTTGTTATGGTGAGCAGTTGGATGAACATCTCCAAATTAATTACATGGTGCATTGGAAAAAAGTACTGGATTTTATGACAGAGGCCTTTGGTTGAAATTCTAGGTCTGCCTTTTACAACCTATGTGATGTTACTTATCCCTTCCGGGCCTCAGGTATCTCAACTGTACAATGAAAGGACCTTACTAGATGATCCATCTCTAAATCTGAAGTTCTGTGAGCCTCTGATATTCACTGTAGAATTAATCCAGTTTTCAAACAGCATAGAAGCAAAGAAACAAGAGGGAATTAAATTATCATTAAAAGTACCCATAAACTGTCAGTTGGTCTAGTTATTCTAGAAAATAATTTGGAATTATGCTAACAAAGTGACTAAAATGACCATACTTTTTTCTTAAACCTCTCATTGCTTGCATATATACAAAGGACTCTTCCATCTCCTGCTGCATCTATCTCTTGAGGGAAAATGAAAGTCAGTGGGGAGAAGTAATTTAATTTCCTTCTGTGCCATCTCCTGCCTAATCTCTAGCCATTGAGGGAAGAGGAGAAGCAAAATGAGACCTTCCATCTGATCCTGTGTCTTCCATCTTGTACTGCATTTGTTTTCTGTTTGATATCCAGTCTCCTGTGGGAAGAGGAGTATCACCTTCCACTCAAGGATAAACAAGTATTTATACCTGATTATGCCCTGCATAGTCCAGTTTATTTAAACTCCTGTAGTTTATCATTTGTTCCTAGTACCCAGTTCACAATGTTTCTTTCCCCAGTTTCTACTCTTGCACTTTTTCTGACTCACACATATATTGGATTTAAGTGAGGCAGAGTTGCATGGGGTCATTGGCCTTGCTCTTTCTTCCAGAGTTATCTACGTGGCAGGACAAAAGTCAAGATGACTGGTTATGGCTAATGAGGGAGTGAATGACCTTGGAGTCTTTGATGTCTAATAAAACTCTGAACACTCCATGATGTCTTCTTTCACAGCCTTCATGGCCCATCGGAACAAATTGTTCACACCTTTTCATTCTGCTGGGGAAGCCTTCACATTTGGGGTAGATAACCCTCCCCCCAATTCACCAACAACCTGTCAAAACAATTTACTGGGGTGCGGTTGCAGTGCATACTACAGCTTCTTGGAGCCACAGGTGGGAGTTGGGTGGCAGGTGGACACCAGAGATAGAAAGTAGTCCTGAAAGTCTCAGCCACCCCCTGTGAGAGGTAGTAGTCTTCCCTGAACACCTATATTCCCCACTCTCATACTAGGGGTCTTCAGCATACATATTGACTCTACTTCAAATACCCTAACTCCTCAGTTTCTCAATCTACTCACTTCAGGGGATCTATTACTTTACTCAACTTCAGCTACATACAAAGACAGTCATATTCTTGATCTTTCTAATCACTCAAAAGTATATTATTTCCATGTTCAAGAATTCTATAATTCCATTATCTGACAATAATATATTGGTTTTCTGTCTCTCCCTTTGTCTTCCCTTACCAAACCCTTTGTCCATACTATGATCTCCAAACCCTCAACATCTTGGTTTTCTCCCAGGCCATCACCACTGTACTAGTCACTCCTCTTTTCACCATCTTAACATTTTTGTGGACCAGTTCAACTTTATACTCTTCTCTTCTTTTAAATAGCTGACCTCCTTATCATGTCAGTGATTGAGCCCTGCCAAACCTCAGCTTCGGATCATATCCACCATTCCTCAGCCTTCATTCCTACCCATGTGCTGCTGAATGAAGTCAAAAAAATCGTGAAATCTTTCTTGCTGTGTCCACTACAGTTTTACTCAACCTCTATTTGGCCTCCAATGCTGCTAAGCGATCCTTCTATACTTCTCTTTATGTCTCACTATCCCACTCTCCATACCCTTTTTCCCCCTTGGTTTCATCTGTGGCTCTCTTTCCTTTAGAGCTGAGAACCTTGCCTCATAATTTATGGAAGAAGTTCAGGGCATTTGATGAGAACTCTCTTTTCTTGCCCTTTTCTGGTCTCTTATGAGTCAGATGCTTTTTGTCACTAACTCCTCTGCCTCACATGAAGTCTTTCTCCCTACCAAGGCAAGCCCTATTTTCTCCAAGATTGCCCCCTCTTGTCATATTCATTTTTTCACTTATCTTCAGTCTCTTGCTGTCTACTGTCTCCTTTCCTACTGCCTATAAACATTTCCTTTTCTCACCATTCTCAAAAAACCCATCCTCACTAACGTCTTATATCTCTTTCATCCTTTGTGATTAAACTCCTTGAGAAAACTGTCAACAACAGATGCCCCTACTTTTTCTTCTCTAACACTGCTAAGAGAAGGTTAATAGAAGGTTAACCCTCACAGTCCGACTTCCAACCTCATCATTCCGTTGAATCTGCACTCTCCAAAGTTACTAATGACCTCTTAAATGCCAAATCCACTGGCCTTTTCTCAGTGCTCATTATTCTTGACTTTTCTTTAGCCTTTGACACTGCCAATCACTCGTGATTTTTGAAGCACCACAACCCTCAGTTTTGGATCATATCCACCATTCCTCAGCCTTCATTCCTACCCATGTGCTGCTGAATGAAGAAAAAGAAAATCATGAAACCTTTCTCATGGTTCTCCTCCATCTTATCTCTTAGACTATTCTTTCTCAGTTTCCTTTGCTGGATCTTCATCCTGGTCATGTCTTCGGCCCTTAGATCTCCCATAGATCTCCATTGTGGAGTTTTCTTCTCTCTCTATTCTACTTCACTTGGTTATTTTATCAGCTCCTTTGGATTTGATTATCACCTCTATGCTGATTATTCTCATATCTCCCAATCCTGTATTAACTTCTCTGCTACCTCCTGTCTTACACTTCTAACTTCTTTTCAGATATGTCAAGCTGGATATACAATAGACATATCTTAAATATAATATATTCAAAATGAAACTCATTACGTTTTCCCCTAAATCTCCCCCCTTCCTTCAAAAACTTCTCTATTATGGTCTAGACTACCACCATCCTTCCAGGCCCCCAGGCTCACAATTGGGTGTTTTTCCCTGGAATTTTCATTATTCCTCATGATCCCCAGTCCCAACTCTCCCCCGCCACCTACTCAATATCCACTCTGTTGCCAAGACCTGTCTATTTCACCTGTGTGACATGTCTCAAATCAGCTACTTTTTCTCCTCTGGCCCTGCCACTAATCTTATGTAGGTCCTCATCACTTTACTCTTGAACTTTTGGAATAGCCTGATGATGAATTTGTTTGCCTGCAGGTCTAACAGTGTTATCATAGTAAATAATAACTCCAGTGACTCCCTAGCACTTCCAGGATCAAATACAAAATCCTCTGTTTCACATTCAAAATCCTTTATAACCTAGCTATATCCCATCCCCTAACATTTTCAGTTTTCTTGCATTTTACTTGCATCTATTCCTTTCCTGCCCTTGCCAAACTCTATAGTGCAATGATACTAACCTTCTGGCTGTTCCATGAACATGATACTTTCTGTATTGGCTTCAGGCATTTTAAATATATACAAGGACTATAATGATATAAATGGAAAGGATAACAAAAATGAAGCATAATACTATGACCAAGCTCCTTCTTTAAGAAAAGTTGAAAAAATGTTCCTTTCTACCTTCTTTGAAAGGGTTAGAAAGTAGGTGTATGAATATTGCATACATGCTTGTGTATGCATTGGTTTTTTCGCTCAGCTAATTTTCCCCCCTTTCTTTAAAAACACTTCTTGTTATAAAGGAAACAAATATATATTTTTAAAAAGTTTCCACAATTAAAACCTGAGATTGAGAAGGCCCAGAAGTGAGGTTCATTGTAGTATACCTGTGTTCATTCTTTTTCTTTTTTATTATGAATTTGACAATTGTAAACTACGGTGATCGATTAAATATACAGAAAACCCTCAGAAAAACATATGAAACCAAAAAATATTTATTAAATATAGACTATTTCTTTTACTATATATATATATGAAATGCATTTAACATAGTGGTACTAACATTACTTTGCTTATTTGAGTGCCCTTTTGAAACTCAGTTGGCTTTTTACTCTCTATTTCTTAAATGTGTTATTGGTATATTTCTCTTTTTTCTTTTCTTTCTTTTCTTCTCTCTTCTTTTTCTCATTAATCCTGATCCTTCTTCATGTATATAAAGCAACACTCTTCTTGTGCTTTCATGTGAAAGATTAAGTGTTCCTAGCAAAGTGAGGACTGGGGTTATGGAAGAAAAGAAGAGAATTTGCTTAAATAAGATATCAAAATAATCTAATGGATTGTTGATCCTATTAATACAGGCTTTTCCTCTGATGATATTGATTGCATCTGTTCTTTTCCTTTCCACTCTATGTGACTCTTATTCATGGTCTCTTTTAAGGCCCTCACTACCTCAAAGGGGGACCATTCATTTTTGGAAGGACTTTCTTGCAATTTGTTGACATCATAAAGTCACCATTGGATAGTGCTGATATATCCTTTCATTATTCCTTGCCCTTGCCGTGTGAGCAGTCATTCTTTTTTAATTACACATTTTTTTAAAAAAAAGTATGAAATAAAATAAGCATTTTCAGAACATAGTATAATAAAAAAGATGATTGCACACGAAAATTTAAATCTAGTGTATACAACTTGCTATTCTGTTTAAATATATAATAAAGCTATCATGTACATTTCTCCCCTACCCTCTTTTCCTCCCTTCCCTCCACCATAGAGATGGCTACCATTAGACACAAATATATGCATATGTATATGTATATGTATATGTGTTTATACACACATACATATATGTATAATTATTTTATATATACTGTTTATCAGTTCTTTCTCTGGATGAATATAGAGTCTTTCTTCTTATGTACTTTATGGGAGCTTTACTTTTCCTTCATAATTTCTGGTTTGTAATATATAATGAAGGGCACTTCCAAATAATTCAAAAATAAAGGTACTTACTTTTTATGAGAAAATTCCACTCAGCCTTTTTAAAAGGTACTGACTTTGAGACAAGTCAAATCATATGTCATAGTGAAAGCTTAAAGCCTCCCATGAATTAAAACACACAAGGGTACTATTTTCAAGTGGAGGGCAGTTATAAATTTCAACTTTTTTTTGGGAGGGGTGAACACAAATGCCACCCTGGCTTTGCCATTCAGTTTCCTATCTCAACTTCCTTATGGGACCCCTTACTATGTAAAAGTAAGAACTGGTCAGAAATGTATTAGGAAAATGAAATGGAAAATATTACAAATTATTGTACCATTTTAAGTCTACCCATTTATTTAAAGCTATCTTTTTAAATCTGTATAGCTACCAACAATAGCTTCTATTATGACAGGAAATCTTGTCTGGTGATTAAAGGTCCCATTCATATAATACCATCCACCCCTAAAACCCTTTCAGGGAATATTTCAAAATAACCATCACCTAGGTCACTGTGAGAATTAAAACCTTAAACACACACTTGTTTCAGGGATTTAGTCATTTCAGGTAAAAGCTATTTGGAGTAAAAGTGATCTGGAGCATTTTTCATTAAGTTTTATGTATTTTTCAGGAGGGTGTGGCATTAATGCTCATAGTATGGGAAGTGATGAGAGATGTATAGATTGTTCACTGACTGTTGTGACCAAATTAAAGGTTGCATAGTAGAATTATATTATAATCTTTCTAAGTTCTTAAAAAGATACCTACCAGTTTCCCTCTCAAAGTTGGGTGCCATGGGGCTTTAGGTGAGGGGGATGAGGGTTCAGGCTTTCCCTGATGTGGGGAAAGGGGCCCTGTGCACCCTTTTCAGGACCAGGGTGGTAGGCTGGTCCATGGTCTATGTCCGGGTTTGGAGGGTGTTTAAAAAAAGATATCTACATGGTATTTTTTCTCTTTTTCTCTAAATAATTAAGTTTATGAGGACACAGTTTACTCATCTGTGAAATGAAAGAGTTGTACTAAAGTTGATCTCCAAAGTCTCTTCTCTTACCACAATCATCCAGGGTAGGCAATTAATCATTGGAGCAAGAAGGCAGCAGTTGGTGTTATTAACTTTGATTAGGGTACCAATCTCTTTCCATCTTGTGGCTATCTATAGTCAGCCTATAAAAACTGAGTTACCTCTAGCTTCCAGACTGTTTCCTTTACCACCTCTCGGCCTTAAATTGATCCCTGTAGAGTAGGACTAATGGTATTTATTGTCAGGATGGTGAGAGCAAGAGACAAATGACAAATGACACTCACCTGGCAAAGCAGTATAGTATTGAGAAGTCTGATTACATAAGTGATTTTCTACTATGGCTGTAGTTGTGTTCATAATGTATAATTAGGGGAGTATTTTGTGTAGTGGGAAATATTATAAGACATTGGGGGCTTTAAGGTACATCCCTTTTTTAGGGGTTTCATACTGATGGCACTATGTCCCAAGGTTATCAATTCTTGTTAATATCTTCTGAATCCTTCCCAGTTTCAATGGATGTGTCTGTGTCAGAAATTGCAGGATAATTATAGTGAAAGGTGATAGGACCCTGACAACTTCCAGGAAACCCTTTCTTATCTCTAGTGTAGAGATAAACTGTTGCTTGATTGTAAACTCATTTTTCATATTCTAACAGATATTCTCTCCATTTCCCTCCCTCCCTCCCTGTCCCTGCTCACTCCCTTCTTAAGATACGACCTCAGAATTTTTTTCAGTACACTTCAGTTATTTTTTTTTGCCTGTCTTATGATAGTTTCAAAGAATACTGAATTAGAAGTTTTGGTTATTGGGACTATAAACTTTACAGACAGCAACTGCCCAAATGATCCCCATCAGCCAGGTAATCTAATACCTCAGTATAGGCCTAGGATTTTATACCTCTTTGATTTTCTTTGCTGGTTTTGCTTTATATTATCCCTCTGGATAATCTTATCCCTGTAAATGCAAAAGCTTTCTCCTTTGAAGTCCCTGCTATTTGGAACATGACAGCCTTTTTATCTCACTTTCCTTCATTGCCTCTTCATCTCATGTCAAGGCTTAGTTGAAAGATATCTTCCTCCTCTCCCTGCTATGAATCAGCTCCATCATTTCATTGGTGTATAGCATTTTGAGATATGATTTGTATGTTGCTGATATGATGCTGGACATAGTTAACAAACCCAGAAATATGACTTGACATTACAGATTAACAAATTAGTCATGCAATCAAAGTTCCACGGGATACTAGAAGTCATAAAGTTCACAATTTCATCAAATCAATCAACAGATATTTATAGACCATGTATGATCTGCAAATCACCAATAGAAATCAAAAGAATTTCAAAATATAACCTCTATGCTTAAGGATGTTACAATATATAGACAGAGAGAAAAGCATATTCATACACATAAAATTCTTCTAAACAATTCTGGTACTTTGGTTGTACTTCTGCTATTGTGCTTTTATAATCTGCTTTATATTTTAATTAGCTGTATACATGTAGAAAGACATTTCTAGGCTCCCACAGCCTTGATTTAGCTTTGTAAATGTTCCCTTTGTTTAGTATCCAGATGCCTAACCTGAATTCCATTTCTTATTTCTGAGTTCTGCAGCTTTGCAATACTCTGCTTAACATACCAGGTCATTTCTGTTCCCACTCCTTCCAGCTTAGCTCAAGAACTCCTCACCACTCAGCTAATACAACATGCTTGTATTGCCCCTCCAGCTTTAGGTTCCAAATGGTTGCCATAAATACTGTTCTTTTAATTTTTACAAAAAAATGTTTTGGTTATATACACCAGAGATATCAATCTCATGACTCACAAGTGACTGCAAAACTCATGAGTAGGGGCTGAACCAAATGAAAATATACATGGGAAATATTTAACAAAACAATTAAAAATACAATATAATGCAGATAATTTTAATTTGTGGTTTTTTAAGTCCGTATGCCCCAAAGGGATCTGTTTTCTTTTTTAAGTATGACACTACTGCATGTATTACTGAGAACAAAGATGATATGAGGTATATGAGGGAGGTGTGGGAAGGACTTACAAAAAGAAAAGTTACAAAGCTATGTGCTTCACTAAAAGGACAATTGTAGCTTTACAAAGAGCTCTCCAAAATACCTCAGTTTAAAAGACCATACTCAAAAGATGAAATTAAAAATGTGCAAACTTGGGAGAATGCTAGAGTGGCATGAACTTGTAAGAATAATTTCAAGAAAGAATGAGTAGAAAAGCATTTAATAAACACTTATTCTGTGCTAATCACTGTGCTAAGAACTAGACTGTTAAATAGAAAAGTGGGATAGTTATGGTTTTCAAGAGAGCACATCTAAGAGAGTTCAGCTGCTGAGCAGATATAAAGGCTGGATTGTCCTTAAGAAACAACAGTAGGGCAGATGGTAAGGTTCAGGGCTCCTTAGGACACTAAGATGTTAAACATGTTGACATAGTTAAAACATTACAATATTGCTAGGGACTGAGATTTGCAAAAATGTTAAAAATAATCAAGAATTTTTATTTAAGCTTTGCTAAAGTCATTAAATAAGAATAATGAAGAGATAGATTTATTGCTTGGAATGGATCAGATGATAAGAGATATCATAGAGATTATAGATTCAGAGTCAGAAGGGACCTCAGAGCCCATTAAATACAATCACTTCATCCTACAAATGAAGAAATAGGCCAATGGAATAAGGGTCTGGGGAAGAATGTAAACCCAGTTCCTCTGAATTCTAAGATAGTGCTCTTTCCATTGTACTCACCAGCTCTCTTTTCCCCATATTTTTTCCTCTATCAAGCAGAATACTCCTCAGAGCAGAAAGGATGGAAAAAAATATTAATGGGGAATTGAAACCTATGAAAATAATTTAAGATATGGGAAGGGAGCACCTAGCACCCAATAATCAGGCTATCTGAACTGATTGAATCATGTCCCAGAGTCTTGCAAGAACTTGCAGATGTGTTTGTGGAGTCACTGCCAGTGACTGTGGGAAAACAAACATTGTCCCAAATAATGTCGCAAAAATCAGAAGACACAAATTCATTGAAGGTTTGCATCAGTGTTAAGGAGATCATCTTGTGCAAAATCCAAGGAGAAGAGAAATACCCCACCAATGGTCACATCTACCAAGTATACCCATGTGTCCATGATATCATGCTATTTACATCAAACCTCAGAACATTATGGACCTTCCTCAAGGAGATTCATTGTTGTTCAAAAGAGAGCAGCATTTCTACCCAACGTGAGAACTCAAAGCAGATGAGGAAGAAACCCAGAGTGGTAGTGTGATGCTGCATTCTCCTCACCAATATTATGCCTCTGGTATGCTTCCCATGAGATCCTGGCAGTGGGAAAGATGTGAACTAAGAACCCGCAAAAGGATATTCTGGGCTTCAGGTCTGCAGTGCTACAATGACTGACTGTAGCCTGTGGAAGCCAGTCCAGCGCCTCTCATCACAAATAGGCTATGAGAAATTTAATAGCAGGTAAGAATCTAGCACCATGGTTTTACTTCTTCCTCTTTTGGCTAGATTTTTTTGGGGAAAAAAGGAATTGAAGGAGGCACAAATTGTGAACAATGTTTTTTCTTCTAGCACCAGACCTGTATTATGGGGCATGTAATAGGATCAGCAGGGCAGAAGTCAACCCCTGGAAATGAGCCGTATCTATCTTATGCAGCCTAGACTTCACTTTCCTTAGCATCTGCCTATGAGGGGCCTTCTTTCCTCTTGCTTTGGGTGTCATCCCAATTCCTTCTACATGAACACAGGGCAAGGAGGGACCTTCTTATTTAAAACAAAATGATAATGATGTTAATGACAATTACTTATCTTTCAGCAATAGAAAGTAATTTCTTTTAGAACAGGGGTAATTTCCCTCTTGTTATATGTATCCCCAGCTATAGCACAATATCTGGCACATAGTAGATACTTAATAAACGCCTGTTTATTAGCTGGCTGAAGAATGCATATTGCCTAGCAGAGTGATTTAATTCATCAGTGTACATGTTTCGAACAGGCATATTATAAACGAATAATGAATCTGGCCTAGAATTAAAGGAGAGGAAGGGTTTAGGCCAGACCATATTTGGGATATTGTACAACTTACTACAAGTTGTACTTGCTATAAGAAGGCTTACCTTTTTTGTTTTTTGAAAAACAAAAGTATCCTCCCAATGATGCTATATTTTAAGGATCATAATAACTACCCTCTTGAATAAATTATACGTGTATCAGACCCCACAGCCAATGGAAAGATGCAAGGTGAGTGCAAGGAGACTGATGTATATTTCAACCATGACTGGGACTTGAGAAATAGCACAAAAGACAGCATCAAGGACAGGTACAACCAGAAAAGGAGTTGGATGTTCATATGTTGAAGGTGTGCTGGTTAAGGGTTAACAACCACTCTACAAAAAGAACACTTGCATGACACATTTTAAAGTTTATTCTGTATTTTTAACATCTTCTTCATCATTTTCTCAAGTCTAGATAATTGAAAAACAATAAAATTAGCCCTGATTTGTAACATTTTCTGATTTCCAAGGAGTAAATGCTCACATTGAAAAATTTTTATTAATATTTTTTATTTTGTTAAATATTTCCCAATTATCAAAAAGAATAGTTTAAAAAATTGAGTTCCAAATTCTCTCTTTCCTTTCTGCCTCCCCTCCATATTTTGAAAAGGCAAGTAATATGATATCAATTATACATGTGAAGGCATGCAAAATATTTCCATATTTACCATGCGACAAAAGAAACTATACCCCATCCCCCAAAAAAACCATGAAAGTGAATAAAAGAATGCTTTAATCTTCACTCAGAGTTAATAAATTCTCTCTCTGGAGGGGGATAGCATTTCTCATTATGGGTCCCTTGGAATTGTCTTGGATTACTGTCTTGACCAGAGTAGCTAAGTATTTCACAGTTAATCATCATTACAATGTTACTCTTATCATGTAGAGTGTCCTCCTGGTTCTACTCACTTTGGTTTGCATCAGTTCATATAAAATTTCCCAGGTTTTTCTGAAGCCACCCCTGCCTTGTCATTTTTTATAGCACAATTGTGTTACATCAAAATTGTACACTACAACTTGTTCAACCGTTTACCAATTAATCAATGTCCTCTCAATGATCAATTCTTTGTCACCATTGAAAATTAAACAATTGGTTCTCTTGAGATGGTGTGAGCTGGTTCCAGCATGCTATGGGTGAAATTGACAATTAAGAGAAGAGAAAATCAAGTACACTCATCGATTATTCAGAGAACCTGAGAAAAATTTCCATGTTGTATAGCTTGTATAAGGTGGATATACTGAAAGGTATGGATATATGGATAAAGTTTGCATATGTTGAAAATGGGCTGCAGTTTTTACTAATATTAAGATAACCCACACCATTAAGATCAGGCTTGTTTGAATAAATGAGGCTGAGAAATCTTAAGTGATGTGCCTGTTGTCATTAGTCAGTATGAGAGTCAAGATTGATATTTAGGTGTCTAGACTTCCAGTCTAGTGTTGTTCCACCCCCTGGCCTTGGCTCTTGGCAATGCTCCTTCTACCATACATACTCATGGTACTATTTTCTTCTTTGTATTACCTTGAGGAGTCTCTGTTATTTGAATAAATTAATGATTTTGCCTGTCAAAAGGTCTGCCTCAGTTACACAGGAACCAGTGTTTGCTGAGAGAAAACTAGCCATGTTTCAGACATGTGTTGTCTTAGCTTGGGGCAGGCAGGGATGTAGGTTACCAGTGTAATTCTTTGATTGATTTCTGAATATTCCTTTCAAGAACTGCATATTTCACAACATCTACAACTCCAATTGAAGATTGGGAATTTGTAAAATAATTACTATAGTTGCTTCATTTATTTTTATGGTTTCAATTATTTCTGTCTTAACTACCAGCTCCAAGTAAAGTCGATGGTAAAGATTGATTTTCTTGCTTGTATTTATTACCTCCCCCAATACTTAATACATTATCTATCTATCTATCTATCTATCTATCTATCTATCTATCTATCTATCTATCTATCTATCTGTCTGTCTGTCTGTCTGTCTGTCTGTCTGTCTGTCTGTCTGTCTGTCTGTCTGTCTTCTCTGGACTTTTTTCCCCATCATAATTCAGCTACATTCTTACCCTGAAAAATCCCCCTTCCTTATGACTTCTTTTGCTGATTACTCAGTTCTTTTTGGAATCCTCATATTAAGGATACCCCGGAGTAGCCATGCTCACGCCTTCATCTCCTGACTAATCAGATTTCTTTCTCCACCGGCTCCCTTGCAGGTACCATTCCCCACCCATATACTCGGTCTGCTTCCTTTTCTGTGTTGTTTTCCCCCCAACAGGGAAAGGATCATGATTCTTTTCTTTTATTTGTATTCCAGCACTTGGGCACAGTGCCTACCATGTAATGTTTGTCCGTTGTCTATTGAATGATAGATTAGAAGGAATTTGAAATCCTTTCCAGATTATTTCATCTCCTTATGTGTAGCTCTTTTCCACATTTCTTTCATACCTCCTTCCATTATGCCTCCTTGATGTTTTCGAGGACTCTTTCTTGGGAAGTTGTGTTGCATGAGGATCTTGGGCATATGGTTTTTTCCCAGAATAGGGATTGGGGTATCTAAATTAAGCCGTATTTGCTAAGTGACTGTTAATCAACTTCCTTTAAATGTTGCTGGCTTTTCCTCACAGTACAAGTGCCCAAAAATTATATACCTGGCATTTTGCAGCTACCTCCTGAGGAAGGGGACCTGCCCTCAGACTTCATACAGCCAAAGATATTATATGTGTTTATAAGATGACTATCCCACCTGAGGGGATCATTTCTATTTTTTGCCAATCCATAAACACTAACATCATCTAATCTCCCTCTTCCCTTCTGTGACTTGGGGATGGAATGCCAGGTGCTTTGGAAAGCTTTGTTTATTCTGTATCCTTCAGAAGCCAGAACTTTTCTTCATCCTGGCTGCCGTCTTTCACTTCATACTCCCAGATATGTTTTAATACAGTACATAAATGGGCCTTTTCTCTATCACCATGGACCACAGTCCTCTGGAGACAAGAAGGCTGGGATAAGAAAGAATCAGAGAAATGGAAACTCAAGTCAGGGTCAGTTATTGTAACACGAGCCATCTGAAAATATGCCCCAGTTTCTTCTATAGAGGAAATATATTCATTTCAGGAATTTTCTCTCCTTAGGTAAAGCAAAGCCTTGCCTCATGTGTAACCTTGGGCAATTACTTACCCCAGTTGGATCTCAGTTTCCTCATTTGTAAATAAAGGAATAGGGTGGATTGATCTCCCAGGTCCCTTTTTTTATAAGCCTCCTATGAGGCTTTGATCCATCAGAGATGTGGACTTACAAAGAGTGAGACCTGAGCTTCTGTAATAAGGAAGGTTCCATTTCTGAGATTCTGTTTGACTTTCTTTCCT